>JARKIB010000324.1:0-148254 GCA_029378385.1 Mycena metata | reverse complement strand
ATATTGATCTTACCCAATCTAGGAAGCGAAAGGCTTCGAAGGTCGCAAGCTCCATTCCGGAGTTGAGGATATCGGCTGCGGTCGGAGCCGTATGATCCGAGCCCGTGATGACGCGGCCCGGGCCTCTCTTGACTCCAACAAGATCTGACCCGGCTGTTTGAAGGCTCTCGATTTTCGCCTTATTTCCCTTCTCGGACCACTGAATCAGCATCTAGAAGGACAGTCCTCGGCCCCTCCAAGTTTGTGTCGGCCACGCTTCAGCCGCGCGATCTCAGTAATCGGCGGCCTTGACACTGGCAACTGATTGAAGAGGCTTTATTTCTTTTGGTCGAGCAGTCCCCGGGTCTTGACATACGCCGGAGAAATCAAGGTGCTTCCTGTGGCGCTAAATGCCAATCCTCCCGGAGATGGGATCGGAGAGACACTGTGGCGTTTATGCATTGACTTGTTCGGTTCGTGTAGAATGTCGTCTCACGACTCACCGGGACTAGGACTTCCGACTTCACCTCCCCGGCATCCGAGCTCCTGCGAGCGGCGCAAATTTGGTAATTAGGATGCAACTTTGGTATAAGTACACTTGCGAATCCCCACCCAAACCCTTATCACAGCACTCACAGTCGCTCTAGCTTCCTTCCCTTGCAGTAACATTTACCAACTCAGTTCCCCTCTCAATAGTAAAAATGGAGCGCACCATGATCTTTCACTACGCCCCTGGAAAGCTCACCCAGGTCCGTACATATGCTTTGACCTCATTGTTACGCACACACTTATGCCCTGCATAGAACGTCAACCTCATGTTGACCTTTCAGCCCCCGACCAACAAGCAGCTCAGCACCACGCAGAACTTGGTCGCTTGGTCAGTCCCGGCGTACACTGGTGATCGGTCACCGAATTCTGAATGGCGTTCAACAGGAAGGTCATCCCTATGCATGCTCAGCCGGGCTCCGGGGCCATGAACACTGCCTCCGTCACGTACACTGGGCGCCTCGCATTCGGTTCTTCGCAGGATGTCAGTGTTCACAAATCTACCACGCGCATTGCGAGCTGACCGCCGAGTTCGTAGGATGTCGGAAATGTCATTCTGGGCGCTTCAACTGTCGAAATGAAGGCAAGCTTTATGATCGTTCACCTATCGACGGTGTGAACTCATTGTAATGCCTCGTAGGTCGGGGACTACATTGAGCTCGAATGGGACAACGGTTCGGCCGTGTGGGGTATCCCAAGCAAGGACGCTTCCCTTGGCAAGATAATCAAAGCCAAGAACGACACGCCCTACAAGCAGAATATCAGTGTCGGTGAGTTATATTCAAGTGTGCTCCAGTTCTAGTGATTCAACCCTCCCGCTCGCCCAGGAACCCTGCAGAAGACTGGAGGCTTCGACGTCTACAGCCCCTCCTTCTTGTGGAAAGTTGGGTACAAACATCGTTTTTGGTGTGCATTTCACGAGCTCAAAGTGATTTAAATTGCAGGTCAACCCTGTACGCCGAGGGGGACTTCCACCCGACTCTCAAGTCATACGTCAATCTCGGATACGTCCGTAAGTACCTTTTCTTCCCTGTCCTCTACGGTTGACATTTACCCCTTCGGCGCCCAGAGAACGAGTTCATCACGGCCGACATTGCGTCGGACCTCCTCCAACAGTGGAACCTGACCGAGCTTGAGCGTGAGTCTGGTGTTCCCTCTTGCTAGTCGGTGCCTAACGTTCCGCCTCTGGTGGTATCAGCGATCACCAACTGGACTTTCACGGAAGCCGCTAATGTCCGTCTTCGTCCTGCATGTGTTCCGCTCACTGATTTCACTACATTCAACCAGGGCTCGTTTTCGATTACCCCGATGAACTCCCTTGCCATGTTCAAGGCCTCCAGCTTTGCGCCCGCGGCACCACAGGAGCCGGACATCAACGTCGCGTCCACTCTGAACTGGGACGAAAGCGTCCCGCGCCAGGCAGGTTGTCAGCGGCGTCTTTGCCGACATCTCGTCCACTCTCGCGGCCAAAGGAGTCACCTACCACGAGGAGCACTACGCGCGTATATGTCTTTCCAACGGTCCCAGTAGAACCTCATTTCTGTTTTCTTGCTTTAAAAAAGGACAAGGACCGCCACCGCAAATGCATCGTCAGCCAGAAGGGTCTGACCTGCGAGGAGCTCTCTAACACCCTCAAGGCCGCCATATTTGCGGCGCTGGAAAAGAGGCCGCGACGATCAACGGAAAGGCCCTCACCGCGTCGGACTTTGATTTGCACTGGACCGTCAGCGACGAGCACGGCACGATTACCCACGGTCATGGCGGCGAGGAGGAGATCATTCCCGTCGGTTCGGCTGCCTGGCTCCACCTCAAGTAAATCTGCGTGAGTCTCGTTCCCCCAAATCCTCTTCTCCCGCCTGATATACGCGTAGGTGGAGCAATTCCTTGGTGAAAGCGCATTCAACTGCGCATACTACATCTTGTTTCTGTCCTTGATTACATATGTCTATCTTCGCGCGCTTTCTCTGAATCCATATATTTTCTCGAGAACCTTGGTGATGGTCGGTTGAACGAACTCCTGAGAATCCTGGGAAGAACTGTAGGACCAGACTAAACTTGCTGGGCCGACGAAGTATGAACTTCTGGTTGGAACTGGTCCGTCATTCTTGAATCCAACTCCTGAAAGTGCTTGGAAGCGTGTTAGCACGCATTCAAACGAGAGAAATGCTGTCCAATCCTTGCAACAAGCGGCTTCAACATAATCCGACTCCGCCGTCCTCCCCCGTCCTCACATCTCTACTCTCAATATCAACCCCATAGCTGTGTGTGTTTCGGATACACGAAATCACATAAAAAAACCTTCGAGGTTGTGTTCGAATGCCTCCGCGCAGAGTCGAACCACCGTCTCGCCGCTCTCAGATTTCAGGAAATGCCGGCCCCGATTCGGGGACGAAGACTTGTTGACTTGGCGGGGTATGGGGCATAGTTCCCTTGCCCCTCGCGAATGCGTTTATTCTGTTTCCTTGCAACGAACAGTGAGGTCGAAATAGGAGAGCGTTATCATTGGGAACCCGAAGGTCGTACATAGTGAATGCCCTTTATTCCGCCGAAAGGTTCAGCTTTTTTAGAGCCGCTGGCCAATGTGCCTTCCCAAGCATCCTCTCCATCTCAGCCGCATAACCGGGAAACTCGGTCCGCGCCGCCAAAACAAGCTCCACAAGCCAGAGAAGCCGCCACTGCGACTCGGCGCGGTCCTTGTTCGCCGCGCACGGGTACCAGAAATTCTCCGCCCCGCGCACCCACATGGTGCTGCTCGTGAGCGTACACCGGTGCAGCGCAGCGGAACGGGCTCCGCATTCGCGGACGGTGCGGAATTCGAGGTCGAGGTCGTGTATGGAGGGCGGTGTGTGCTCGACGTGCGAGGTGCAGACGATGATGGAGAGGTGCGGGAGATCGAGAATGGCGGTCTTGAGGCCATCGTAGTAGGCCTGAAGCAACGGCGAACATCCTGCGCGCGCGCGAAATAGGTAAAAGAAAAGAGCAACAAACGTACCTCCAGGGCGCCGTCGTCGGGTGAGGTATTGTACAGATCTATATTCCAGATGCTGAGGAGGGTGAGGTGCGGGAGGTGTTTGGCGATGGCGAGGAGCAAGGCCGCGTCCCACGCGAATACGAAATTGCGCATCATTCGCAGCGGCGTCTGCGTCGTCGCAAAGGCAACTAGGACAGCGGAGTACCCCTCTTCAAGGCGGCGGTCCCAGGAGATTGTCACCACTTCAATCAGGGAAGAGCCCGCGACGACCTGGCGCACCACGCCAGCCGGGCCGCTAAAGTCGCGCAGAGCGGGTAACGAGACCTCTGAGAGACCCGGGTATACAGGCGGTGTGGGCGGATCCGAGTCTGGGAGAACGCCAAGCTGGATTATTGTTGGGTGGAGCCGGAGGAAGGCGGTCGTGTCGGCGCAGAGGGGAATGAGGCAGTCGTGTGGCCGGGGAAAGTGGGTGTGAGCAAAGGCGGAAAATAGGGCTGGTGAGGAAGAGTAATTTAGGGACTTGAGGGCAGTGAGGTTGGGCACAGCCAGTTGAATAAGGCGCGGGAAGGATTTCAGCACGTCGTCCAACAGAAGGTGTCTGCATCCAATAAACGAATAGTAGACGCTGGAGTCTCAGCGCACGACGCACATATTGAACACCTTGACGCAAGCAGCCGCCGGTTTGTTGGAGATGAGGACCTTGAGGAGTCTCACTGTACGAGCTATAGTAGAAGGCGAAAGAGTGTGATAGATCCACCGCAAACAGATATTGTACAGTCCGCGGTTGGTTCGACACAGTGCAAGGAGATCAGGAACAGGTACGTGAAACGCTGGGGCAGACGAGTGAGTTCCAGCGGCATTTTCGTGGATGATGGAGAGAAGCAGCAAGGGAAGTCACAGCGTGTGACCGCAATGATTTCCGAGTTTTACCCAATGGAGAACGACTGAGTTGAGGTTTGGGGCGAAATATGGGAGGGAGGAAACCCAGAATGAAGACAGTAAATGTGCGAGGGGATTATGATTTACAACGGGACGTAGACAGCGATAGGACAATGGGATCGACCTTCAATTCGTAGCTGACACAACTTGAACCCGGGCGGATTACGGGTGCCTCACTATACTAACAACGCCGAGAGCACGAATATCAGAGAGGCAAACGTCTGAATTCCATAGGTTGCATTGCAACCACACGAGAGAAAAAAATCCCGGACACGAGGAATTGAACCTCGATCTGCCTGTCATCCCGAACCGGAGGGAGAATCGTTTCAGGCCGCGCTATCCCTTGCACCATATCCTTAGGTAGAAGGAACACTTCGCGGTCCGAGGCTATTCTGTCCTTTTCTCGATGATTGAGAGGTCGCCGTATGCCGAACCAACTAATATATGGTTGAATCGGACCCGGAGGTCTCTTTTCGGAATTCATCTGTGATGAGAATGAGAGATTCATCGGATTTCTAAGGGATTTCAACGTTAAGCACTTCAAAATCGCCGAAAGTCAAAGCAAGAGGAGGCGGGGTAAATTCTTCCGGCGATGGATCACCAGAATAAAATAAACTGAACCATGTACACCACTCTTCCTGGGATTTGGAGTTGGAAATGGCACACCGCCAAAACCTCGCTTTCATACCCCTAAAAAAGGCACGTTGAAACTGGAACTTAAAGTTCCTAAATACATGCTGTGTAATTTACCGAGGATTTTCTTGAGGCGCATCTAGATCTGAGGCAGGATGGCCATGTGGACAGATCGAAGATTGTTCAACAAGATGTGGCAAGCAAGTTCCGGTACGTTGGGGTAACAATGATTGGACTGATATTGCTGCGCAAGGGATGTTCCTGGATCGTGTGCCTGCACGAGAAACTCGCGGCTTCGGCTGGATCCCGGATCATAAGATGCCAGCTCCAATCATCGGAGTTGAACCGCTCCGGGGTCGGCTGCCGTCGGCAATTGGCGACAATTGATGTTCCCCGCATGTCAGTAATATACGCGGCGGTGGAAACGGCAACGATCGGCATTGTTCGGCATCGGATATCACTGGCCGCCAATGCGACCTCCACTGGACCGCAGTGAAATCAGTGGATGTCACTGGTAGTCACTGGTATTCAATGAGATCCATTGAAGCTCGAACCACTGGAGGAACAGTGAAGTGCCGTTGAAATGATTGAGATTCAGTGGAGATCTTCCAAAATGTGCAGTATGATGCTCGAGGCCTTGGGATGAAAGGCACTCACTGAGTGCTATCCATTGTCTTCGAGAACTGCCACTGCCCAAACATTCTGTATGAATGGGACGATGTTAGTGCCCACCCGGGCTTCACGGTCTTCGGTTCAATTGAGTCCCATTCAACCTGCAGCTAGATACGAAAGGTTGAATTTCATTGTGAGCTACAGTACACAGAGAAGACATAAAATTGCAGCATCACCATCGTTAAGTAGTGTTATGCGTCCATTGTGCCGCCCTGGAGGTAGAAACTCATTCAGGGCTCCAGTAGTAGTTGACAGGATGTGAGCAACTACAGCCTTGTCAGTGGGGAAGGGTGCATGCAGAGTTGAAATTGCTACAGAGGAAGAAATTGGACCAGTCTTTGCTCTAAATCAATGGAAAACGTTGGAAGTCAGTGGATGGAGATGGATAGAAATCAACATCGGACAATGGAGGCCAATGGAAATCACCCGCGAACGTTATCTTATCTTGCCGGCCATCGCATAACAACATCCCTTGATGGCCACCAGTGTCCACCAACATCCATTGGCGGCCATTGGTGTACGCCAATGTACTTTCCACTTCCGGACATTAGGATATGGTGCCAGGGATAGCACGGACTGAGCCGATCTCCCTCCGGTCCGGGATGACAGGCAGATCGAGGTTCGATTCCTCGTATCCGGAGTTTTTTTGCGGTTGAAATCAAGCACCCGCTTCGCAGGACCTTCGGAGTAATTAGCCATTAGACTCTGTGCCTACTCTATGATCCGCATACTCGCGGCAGCGACTGGCTTTCGCGTAAAAGAACAACGGTATGAATTAACAGAAGGTCGTGCACCACAAGCGAGCGAATCAAGAAAAGACAGGGTACAAATAGAAAGATATGTACGAGTATGTGTGAGCAGTCCAGAGGTTAACCAAGGTCCAAAATCGCATTCCCTCCAATCCAATCGTTAGAGCATCCATGCGGCGGAAGCGAGCCCCACGAGCACGGCAGTAACGCCGGTCATGGCGGCACCAGCGCCGTGGACGCGGGAGCCGGTCGCAGAGCTCGAGGCTTTAGCGCTAGCGGCAGAAGCAATGGCACTACCGCTGGCCGAGGCGGAGGCGGATATACCGGACATGTGCATCGACGCGGAGCTCATCATGGGCATGGGGCTGCATCCGAGGGAGTTAGGGTTTAACGAGGCCGAGGGACGAGGCGACTCACGCCGTTGCGGTAGGAGCGCTATTGCTTTCCGTAGTCGTCGTGCTCGGAGTAGCGCTATCGCTGGTGGATGCCGGCGCCGCAATAGAGAAGTCTGGACTGGTGGCGAAAACATCGTTGATGTCCGTGACGTTAACAAACTCGAGACTATATGCATCGCTGGAAAAAAATTGTGAGCACAGGGAGTGAAGTGGGCAGCAAAGAAGTAGACTGACCCCTCAGGAACGTTGGGAAGGGTAACCGTTATATTTCCCTTCTTAGGGTCAACGCTGTTGGCGATGGCAAAAGTATTGTGCTGATGATGCTGATTTATGCCTGCGATGCGGACGCAGCGACTGAACTTACGAAGTCCTTGGGGTTCACGAGCTCGACAGAGAAGGTGTCCAGGGAGGGGTCTTCGTCCCAGAAAATCGTCACCGGCCCACCGGCCGCAGCCCCGTCTGAAACACGGACGTCGGCGGCGACCAAGGTAGCCAGCATCGTCGTCACACTGCAAAGTCGTCAACGGAGGAGGTTCGTCTGAGAGAATGACAAACCTGAGCTTGAATACACTGAGCATTGTCTAAAGAGGTTTTAGGAGGGTAAGAAACGAGAGATTGAGCGAGGGGGCGGAGGTGAAGAAAAGGCAGGTAGGGGAAGAGGCGGATGGCAACCCGCATTATGTACCGCTGCGTGGCAGCCGAAGAAGCTCGGACTAATTGAAATGGGCTACTCGTGTAAGGCTAAGCTTAATTCGAGGGGAAGAGGTAAGGGCCGCGCGGCGAATGGACAGTCGTGCACGTCGGAAAAGGTGGATCGGAGTTGTGGTTGAAAACGGGGCTCGAGTCGATGTTCGAGACGGCGGACCAAAATTCGCCGGGAGTACGTTCAACGCCGCGGAGGTCAACTCTCCTCCCTACTTACCTTGAATTCAAAGTAGGTGGTGTTTGATGAAAGAGAGGAGGCACACCTTTTCCTCCATCCCTAGATGCTCGGCCCGAATCGCTGAGGTAGACCCTCGCTCCCCAAGATGTCTTTTTCTAATTCCGGCCACGAAAATCTAGCGAGAGGAAATGCAACTGATTACTCTTCCTCCGCAGCAGCCGCAAGCAGCTCGCGCAGGCCAAGCTCATCTTCCACCTGCAATCCGAAACACCATGAGTTCTTGTAGGGTAGGCGTTACGCGCAAAAGGAAAAAGTAAATTACGACTCACCTCCTTCCGCCTAACTGCATCCTCCCTCCCTGCCTCGGTCCCAAACACCCGGTCCATGTCCTCGAGCGCAACGCCCGCAGTCTCTGGCACGCTGTACGTCGCCCACAAGTACGCAAGGAAGCACGCTGAGGCGAAGGTGAGGAATGTGCCCCTACACACAAAGAGAGTCATTATGTGAGTTATGCGCATGAACCGACTCACGCAGGCGAAGCCTCCATAATCACTGGCGTGATCAAACCAATGAAAACTGCACACCAGATGCTGTCAGATTTATGTAGCAGCGATAGTCTTCATGCGTCAGACTCACAATTGTTTATCCAGTTCGACGCGGTCGCCAACGCCACACCTCTTCCGCGCATCGAGAGTGGGAAGACCTCACTTGGTAGTACCCAGCCGATGGGGCCGAAGGAGACGCCGTATGCGAAGGTGAAGGTGTAAATCCCGCTGTTGGTTAAATCAGGTCAGGCCATCGTGAGGCAATGAGTCGAAAGGCTCACGCAACGGCAACCCACGCGGCGATCGCGTGTGCAGACCATTTATCTTGGAATTGCTGGACCTGAAGGCACATGAGCTTGATGGCGAGAGTGCAGGAGGGCTGACACGCACCAAAATCGCAATGAGCAAGTGTGAAAAGGCCATGACGGCGCTCCCGCCTGTTCACAACGTTATTTTACGCTTCTCATCAGTGGATTGAGAATGTCAGCTTACCTCGAAGTAATGGTTTCCGTCCTGCAGCGACTATTCAGCCCAGGGAAACAATTACTAGGAGAAAGGAACGCTTACCCAACCGATCTATATAGACCACTGCGGGGCCCACGGCCAGGAACTGCACGATGCCGATCCCGCCCGAGACCAGGAGACCCACTGTGTCGCCCTGGAGCCCAATACTGCGTACAAGGGTTGGGCCGTAGTAGAGTAGCGCGTTGATGCCGCTCCATTCTGGCGCGGATCGATTGACATTGGGTGAAACATGGATAGAGGAATAAATTAGACGCACGCTGGAAGACCATCATGAGTACACCGATCATCGTGCGGGCGCGGTACTTCTTGGTGAGGAGCCGACCCCATGCAGCAAGTTCACTGCCGGCGCCCTTTTTACTGCTAGTGGTGCCGTCTGCTTGAGTAATGAGCGTAGCCTCAACCCGCATCTCAAGTAACTCGATCTGAGGGATATTAGAGCACATATTGATCTTCAAATGCGTAATTCACCTTGGTTAGCCCGTCATCTCGCCCGCGTAGCTTCACGAGACTCGCTTCAGCCTCGGCGTACTGACCCTTCAAGACCAGCAGTCGTGGTGATGCGGGAAGCAGGAAGATGGCACCGAGGGCAAGGAGCACGCCGGGTGCGATTTGCAGGCCGAGGGGAAGACGCCAGGAGAGCGAGCCGGGGACTGAAAGGAAGGTCAGGATACGCACAAGCCATGTGAGAAACGGAGCAACGGACTGTTGCGTGTGAAGAAACCGATCCAGAAGCCGACGACAACGCCGAGGACGATGGAAAATTGCTCGAGCGCGATGAGCGAACCGCGGACCTCGGGCGGGCTAATCTCAGAGATGTAGAGGGGCGAGAGCATGCTCAATGCGCCGACACCGACACCGCCAACCGCTCGCCCGATGAAGAGGTGTAGGAGGTTGGACGCTAAGCATTGGAAGAGCGCGCCGATGTTGAATATGACTGGGAATTACTTGGGATGCATTCAAAAGCGGAGGGAATGAAAGGACAAACCACATGCAACGAAGATGGAATGTCGCCGGGAGTATTTGTCCGCAAGGACGCCGGAGGAAAGCGCGCCGATGAGAGCCCCAAGCTCGAGTACTGCCGCTGGAATGGTATTAGCTATGAGATATTAGAAAAACTGGAGAAATGGTACTTAGAGCGCCCTTCTGCAGGGGAGTCACTGGCCATCGTCGAAGAAAGTCTTCCATCACGAGGACGTTTGCAATCTAAATTATCTTTAGGGACGATACAGTGGAAAAGCTGAGAAAATCTCACCACTCCCTGATCGTATCCAAAACTCAAACCGCCTATTGAGGCGAATATTGCGCAGAGAAGGGCATAGTAGTTGTGCCACAAGCCCGAGAGCCCTCCAGGACCATAACTGTACGTGTACGACGAGTCTTCATGCATTATGAGCCCTGCACGTATGGAATGTGGATGCCGGCTGAGCAAGGGCGCATGATCTTCGCTAGTCGTCGGAGAATCTCCTCCGTCGCGTGGAAGGGCAGCATAGTGACTAGTCTGCCTGGGTGTTAGGTTTGGTTGGAGAAAGTAGAGAGATTTATAAACCATGAATTAAAGATTATCGAGGGAGGTAGTGTCGCCAAGGTTCGACCAAAACTGGAAACTCATTAAGGGAGTCGGAATCTTGACTAACGGCCGACGTACCGCGTAAACCCCAAAGGAAGGCAGGCTAGGTTGCAGTGTAGTGATTATGGTACAATAAAGGATAAAAGCTTGGTGCGAGAAGTCTATCTTGTGAAACTTTTGAGTGCGTGTCGTGGTAGCTTGCGGAGACCGATGCGAGCACAGCCTCTCTGCTTGGTCGTGTTGTCGGTGCGGGTAGAGTCGGAACTCACTACCGGTATACCCGCTTTCCCGTCACCTTGCTTGTCGAGGTCTCTCCACCCTCATAATGGCACCACTTTTGTGTCACCCGGTGATCCTAATTCTCCCGACGGGTTCTGGACCTTTGCCTTAAGTTTTTACCTCTTATTTACCTAAACTTCAAGTTGAACGTGACGCCAATTCAATGTCAATTCAAAATTCATCTTTCTAGCCGCCGGCGATCACTTACCTCGGAGAAAATTATCGAAGCGCCAGCGGGCTCGCGCAGCAGAGCTGTCAAAGTACCGAGTTTCTGAGGCCGGACCTGCTGAGTGTTTGCGCAAGCAAGGTCTGCTCCGACGAAGTCGGAGCTTCCTACTCAGTGCTAACGAAGCGAAATAGGCAGTCCGGGAATGAAAGATAAAATGGTTGGTAGAGGCCGGCAAGCCGGGTCAAAAATCGAACGCGTCGGGGCAGCTCGGGACTCCCACATGAGAGTCAAAAGAAAGAAAAAATCGTCCGAATTTGAATTTTTCTAGTACATAGATCAGTTAAGTATAGCAAGCCTTCTGATTCTGGGCAATAATTCGAGTCAAATTACCCTTTGGGCTCAAAAGTTCAAAGAACCCTCTGATCCTTCTTTCATTATATCGTGCGGTTCATTGCTACGATCCCTAACCCCATTCTATTGATTCCTCCCCATCCCCCACTCACCCCAAGAACTTATCCCAAAGCGCGTCGCACGGAGCGTCCTATCCCGCAAATCAATCAGCACAAATCCGACATCAAAGAGTCAAAGAGAAAGAAAGCGCAAAAAAAATCCACAAGGAAGAAACGCACATTGAGGCTACTCCTTACCGTCATTGCCACATTCCCCAACGCCACGTTCCCATTATACGCCAGCTTCGCGAGCGTAGTAGTGGTGTTTCCGGGTACGTATCGCGGCCAGTTGGGCGCAGGCGGGGAAGTGGGGTCGCGGATGAAGTTACCGTAGATGGTCTGCATGGTAGAGGAAAGGGTGGCTTCGGCGGGGGTGGCGTTTGTACGGTTGTAGGTGCCGAAGATCTCAAAGACTGCAGTTAGAGCGGAATTAGACGTAGTTCATATTGGGGCAAGTTTGTGAGTGAAGGTAGGAATGGGACGTACGATCAGAGGAATGCCAGGCGCCGGCATTGGGGAATACTTGCATGTTGGCGAAGACTGCGCCTGTGGGTCTCGATCAGTGAAGGAACTCGAGCCAATGAAATTGAATGAATGCGCAGGTTGCATACCGTATGAGTACCGATACACATTCGGCTGGCCCGCCCCAACGGCGGCGGCGCTCCAGAGCTGGTGGGGGCTAACGATGTCAACCGGAGTCACATACAAATGAGGCGAGGAAAAGGAAGACTAACCAGAGGAAGGTGAAGTCCCGCACCAGGTCCGCGATAACGGCGTTGTCGCTCAGCCCACTCGGATAAAGCGCGCGAACTTGATCTGCAGTTACGGCAGTCCCGAACGTCCCGGCAACGTACGCGGTGAGGTTGGTCTGCCCGAGCGCGAATAGGCTGCCGTCATTTTCGGCCGTTCCGAGCATGAAGGGCACCCCCGCGGCTTTATTATCTCGCACGCGTTGGATGGGGTCGGTGAATACCGTCACGCTGGGTGGTTGGAAATTAATTCGGTTCACTCGAGTGAACCGGTCATTAGGATGCGATGCAAAGACGGACTTGCTTGTCAACGAAAGACGTCCAGGTGCCGCTGGACGGGCCGTTGGTGTAGGTGTGGATGGCGCTCGCAGACACGGCCTTGAGGCAGGTGAGCCGCGCCACACCGGGGTCTTGCGTGCATCCGAGCGCGGTGGCCATGTTGTTGAACGAGTTGAAGTTCGGGGTCGGAGACCGCGCCTCCGCGGAACCTGAAATCATGATCGCCGCGCGGAAAGGCGCCGTTCCTGGGCACTCCTGACTTTCCGCCTCCGATCAGAATCCAAATCTGGCAATAAATTTCGGCAGCCTCTCGGCCCCATCAGTCCAATCAATGAGCGGTGTCATCCCCGTCAGCCACTGCACGCATCCTATCCACCACCGTCCTCGCCGTCCCGTTCCGCCTGCGCTGTCCTTCCCGCCGTCCTTTCAACCTCTGGCCAAGTAGGCCGTGTTGAGGCCGTGCGTCGGCGACGTCCGATGATCGGCCGTCATATGTATTGCGGCCGGCATCAATGGCCAGCCTCAGACTTTATGCCACTCTGACCCAGTGGTTGGACTTCCGATTATCCCAGGAGCTTGGATTCAATTGACTCAGGTTCGAACCCCAACGAAGTATTTTTTGCTTTTTTTTCTCTTCTGAGTACCGCGCCTGCGCACGGGAATTAGTAGCATTGTATCCTATTGTATCCTTTTGTATGGGGTGAGTTGTAATGTATAACCCATGCAAGTAACCCGGGATTGTCTCTCTAAATTCTGTTGCATGTCAAGTTTTTTTTGTCAGACTCCATCAGACTCTGGTGAAAAGGCCAAAGAATTGTGCCTGGGGTTAACAGCTAGGGGTCCAGGTTAGTTAGTCTTTCTGGCCTATGTTATCATTTTCGTGGCCGCTGAAAAGAGTGGTGATGTACGATCTTAGAGTACAACAATAAAAGAACAGTTGGCGGCATGCATCGGCAGAGTGGTGGTGCATCAAGACAGTGCCGATTTGCCGAGAATTATTTCCCGATCTGGATTCTGATCGGAGGCGGAAACTAACCAAGTGTTCCTGGGGTATAACTCGCATATTGAGAAGCCACAGAGCGCCCGCCGGCAGATTGACCCTAGGACGCACGTCAGATTTTTTTTAAAGGACAGGAGAGTGGCGATAGAACATACCATGATCGTCACCTTTTTGGGATCCCCGCCGAACTATTCGATAATCTCAGCCGTGATATGCAATATACGTTCTATTCCACCCACCTTTGCGATGTTTTGTTGCACCCACTGGAACGCGAGCTCTGCAGGAGAGTTGAGCAGTCAGAACTCTGAAAAGTCAGCGTTGAACGGCACGGGCCTTGATCAAGGAAGCCTAAATTATTTCCAGCCGTGGGGAGGTCGGGAGAATTGGGAAATCCGAATACATTGGTTCGGTAGTTGATGGAGACCACAGTAATATTCTGGCTCGCCGCAAGTGAAGCTCCGTCGTACGTCGGAGTGGACGCAGTTCCAAAAGTCAGTGCTCTAAGACCAAGCCAAGGGAGTTTAGAATCGCATTAGAATCGCATCGTGTTGCTCACCCGCCGTAGAGCCAGATGACAACAGCGGTCGCGGTAGTTGATGTGGGGGCCCACACGTTGCTGCGGAATGTTTATTTCAGTTTCATCTAGTGAGGCTGGAAAGAAAATGCCTTGCTCACAGGAATAAGCAATCCTCGCTCTCGGCGGGTGGTGGGGTGTTGAAAAGCTGCTCGTTGATAGCGGCGACGGCGAAAGGGAATTGTTGGACGCATGCAGGCCCAAAACTCGTCGCATTCTGAGACGCAGTCGATGTGAATGCTACCGGCGGTTCCCAACGCAAGGATCCTGTTGGCGCTTGTCCGAATCGCTGGAACATTTTTAAACGATCGTCAAACGTGAGTACAGTAACACGTACGATGCCCTTGAACGTCGACACTGCGAAAAAGAATTCAAATGAGAATTGCAAGTGCGAGTGAGTGCAAGGCGAAACTCACGTCCATTCGTCTGGGAGCCTGTAACTAAGCCAGATGTTGTTTGGACAGAAACGGAGGCTGCCCAGCCAACCGAAAGCTGAAGGGCAAGCACCAAACCGGGGGTGAGATGCATCCTCAAGCTGAAGAATTCCAACAGCGGGTCCCGTCTATTTAAGTGACCACTGACCACAATTGCGTATAATTGCGCGTCTGATGTGTCCGTTCGGAAAGTCCCCATCTGGGAAGATCCGCGACCATTGCAGGGCTTCTCATCACAGGATCCACATCGACCATGGGGTTCCACCAGGGCACACAGCAGGGTCATCTTCGCGGTCAATGATTTACTGTACCTGACTGTATGGAGGCGGAAGGCGCAATTTTGTGCCGTTGATTTTGACTACAGCGGAGTAGATATGGTTGGGTGACCGGGCTTGTTCCACAATATGCACTTACTATGATGGAGCACGGGAAGGCAAGGGAAGTCCAGTGCTTGCGGCTGAGGGACCTGGTGGGGAGAAAGAGAGAGGTGACGGCACCCTGCCGGCAGTTGGCCGGCAGGAATCTTAATGAAAGATCACTGATGCCCATTCATTCTTGAGGAAAAAACCAGAACCGTATATAGCACCAGAACTGATTATTTTTCAATGGCCCGGGTCCGCGTTCTCCGTTTCTCACGTTAAAGTCCATTAGATTAAGCATTTTGATGGCAGTCGAAGTCCTTCGCGTCCCCGCCGGCCGCAGTGTTCAACAAAGGAGATGGCGGTTGGATGGCGGACCAAGTATCGCTGTTCGTGCTACTGTTCCTTAAGAACGAAAAGTCAACCTGAGATCGCAATAAAGGTTCGATATTCGGATTTTGAGTTCAACCGTCGTGGCTGAACCCCGAGGCATGGAAGCTTTCTTTTCTTTATCGCCACAATGACTCAGTGAGAAGAGCAGTCAAATTAATCGAAAGTAGTACGCGCCACATCGCCGCCAAGTGGCCGCGTTCCAGGGACGTGACTCATTTCCGCCGCCCGTTGTCAAACAAACTCGCACATCAACTAACGAACAAAGGAATGCCCTGGTCCCTTCCCACCATAAAAGAAATGCCGTTGTAGAAAAGTAATACCGTAATACCCTGATTCCTCCCACCACAATGCCGGCCTCTTCCTCCCCCGCATTTCTGAGCCCCGAGCCAGGATCCTCTTCCTCTGTATTCCTCCCGGGAGTTTGGTCCCACTCGGGGCCAGCCAGCGACTTGGTCATCCGTTCTGATGACGGGGTGGACTTTCACGTCCACAAGGATATTATGTCGATGGTGTCCCCCGTCTTCAAGAGCATGCTGCAGTCATACGAGGACCGTCTGGACCTACCCGACAGCAAAAAGGTCCTAGACAGCATTATTTATCTAATCTACTTCCCCGCGTACGCACACGAGCGTCAACTCCGAACTTCTGCGGACCTCGACGGTATCTGGGAAGTCCACCAAGCCACAAGGAAATACGAGCTCACGGGGCCACGGAGGATTCTTGAGTATCTTCTCCTGGATCCTGCGCTGGTTCAGGCGCACCCCTACCGATTGTTTGCCACTGCCCGTCTTTGCACGATTCCCCAGCTGGACATGCAAGCGGCAATGTTTACACTGGAACACCCAGTGTGTCCGCCCCTGTCCAAGTTCCCCGAACTCTGGCATTTACCCGCCGAAGCCTTCCATAATATTTATGGGTTCCACCACCTGTGCAGCGAACGGGCAGAAAAAGTGGTTGAGCAGACAATGAGCTGGAGACGGGAAAAGCGCCTGGATGATGGTGTGGGCACGAATCGACTTTTCGTGTGGTGGCAACTTCAAGGTGGAGGGCATACAGATGGTTGTGGTGCAATCGTGAAGGACTATGCTGCAGGAGGCCATATACAACGAGAGATGATTCCGGCTGAATGGTTTCGGCGCCATATCGAAGCCGTGGCACTGAGTGTGAAGGGTACACCGAGTGCCAATGCAGCAGAGGAGGCCGCTCTAGAGGTATCACCATCTGGCGCTGCTGCAATTTCTAGGTGCTCCGCATGTCACCAGTTTGCGAGTATGGACCTCGAAGATTACGCTCGCCAGCTGCGCAGGGCCGTCGAGCAATCCAATGATGCAGTATGTCAATTTCTACTTGGGGATTTCCTTCATACTGATTGAATTCATAGGTCTGGAAGGGTCTCTGAAATAGCTGTACCATACTACACTACAAATTATTTGCTGGCAAACACCTAGAAATCGTCAGGACACAGAACAAAAATCGAGACTGCATATAGACTGAGTTCGAACAAATAACCGATGGGCAACCGAACAGTGAAGCGACTGTCAGGTTACGCACGGTAAACGCCGCATGGCCCGACAAGCAAGGGATTGGTTACGGAGAATAGACGCCGAGAGCTAAGAAGTGCAGTGGATCTTGAGGCCTGAGCACCTGAGCAGGAGATTCCCGACGAGGTGAGAACCAGCAATCGGATGAAAACTCCGATTCCAAGAGTCCGCTCAGCTGTGTTCGAGGGAAAAATGTGCTAGAGAATGGCCCGAGTAAGTCGCGGCGGGAGACAAGATAACATATTCATTCGGTTCAAGATATCGAGCAACAAGTAGAGGAAGTGGGTTGCGGTGCGGAGTGGAGATGTGAGCATATTATCATATCAAGCTAAATGCAATGGAATTAGAATGCCGCATTAAGGTTTAAGGCGTCAGGGACATACCTTCCAGAAGAATCGTACGCGCCCACGCCGGAGTACATCGGGCTAAACGGAATGGCTTTAGCATCGGATATTTGAATTTTACAGCGTCGGGAAATACCTGGACGCGTTGTGCTCATCCGCGTTCCGGGGGTTGGGACGCCCTTGCGGATACGGCTGATGCCTGACGGTTATGAGAACGCGAGCAACTCGCGAATGATACCAAGAAGCGGTACATACCTTGCGTGTTTCGGGTGCTTGGGCTAGTGGGAAGGTCAGCGACATCGATGGCGTAATCGGATTGGGAACATACCTTTTTTACGTGATAGGGTAATTGCAGCGATGAGCAAGTGCCACCCGTCGATACATTGACCGCTGCTCGGTTCAAGATTAGCAAGTAGCACAGTTAGAACAGGGAACACATACCCTGTTCGAGCTCCGCCTGCATGACACCCACCGTGCGCCGCAAGCTGGCCAGAGCTGAACGTTTATTGACAAGCAGCGTCGCCTGATCGTGCTCGAGCTGGCTGCGGGCCATACGCACGCTCTCCGACTCGGTGGCTAAATTTGCCTGCATAGAGGCAACAGCCGCAAGATCGTTTTCCAAGGCGGCATGCTGCGCGGAAGCTTGGGACTGAAGTGTCGAGAATTGGGAGTGAAGAGCAGTGTAATTGTTTTGGACCTCTGCCAGCGTTCTGGCCGTGACGGTAAGTTCTCTCTCGCGCTGGGCAGCAAGTTCACGTAGGAGGACAAGCTCGGCTTCACGCTGAACGGACGCAGCACGCATGGAGGAGAGATCTGTCTCGCGCTGCGCGGAAACCTTTCGCAAGGAGATAAATTGCGTCTGCTGTTGGGCGGCAGCTGCGCGTATGACATCGGATCGTTCCTTTTCACGCTGCAAAGTAGCTGCATGTTGAGAAATAAGGTCTGCTTCGCGTTTTGCGAACAGTGTACGTTCAGAGGCAAGGTCTGTTTCGCATTTTGTGGCCCTAGCCTGCGCGGCGCTGAGTTGCTGTTCTTGTGATTGTATAGCATCCGCAAGCCCAGTTATTTTCTCCTCAAGGGAGACACACTTCTGCTCTGCAGCAACGAGAGCAATGCTGGCCGGGGAAGGCGCGGTACGCGCGTCGGCGATGGCAAGCGCAAGTGCGGCGGCCGCCGCAGTGATAGCGTTGTCCCCGGGCAAAGGCTCCGTAGCTTCGACCTTCATTGGTGCTTCAGGGAGCTCGGGCTCCGTCGGCTCTGCAGCGAGGTCGACTTGACTCGGATGACAAGTCACAAGAGAAAAGGCAAAAACGCAATCACGGGTCGTGTTTGCAATCAACGGGTAGCATATCACGGCCAAGCACGAGCACTGCCACTCGATTTAAACCATTAGCAAATTTGGAACACAACAGCGCAGGCTTGTATCTACGAGGTCCGACGTGGCTGAGAGATATGCCCAGGCTTCGTCCCCAAAGGAAGAAATGTCTTCCGTGGATTCCGGACTGCACGATAACGGTGAAAACTTGAGGTGTTCCCGGTTGCGTCCCCCAGCTTCGCCGACTAGGGTCCGGTGACATTTAGTGTCAACTGTCAGGATGACCGTCAGAATCTGACTGACAGTGAATTATTTTTGGGTGGTCGAATCTGACAGTTGACAGTTCCAAACCTGTTTTTTTTTTTTTTTTTTTTTGCTCCTGTGGCGCCGCGGGTAAGTAGTCCCCGTGCTTTCGTCCACCCCGGTGCTTGCCCCAGACATGGAGGTATGTGAAGGTCCCAAGTTCGGTGGATTAGCTAGGCGACGTCAATTCCTAGCTCCGAGATAGTTCAATATATCATGGGCACCTTACTTATAGGAGTCTCAGGTACATACATATTTAATACTGTGCCACGTAGATACATTCTTGTCTTCTCAACGCCAGTTGCTCTGCACCCACTCCACTCTGGTCCTGCTCTCTCATTCTCATCCAAAAGCCCACGGAGTTCCCAGCACCGTGACAGCTCCGACTTGCAGAGAATTACCTTCACAGCTCCCACTCGCCCGGCGCGGAATCGCCAGGTCTCCTCCCGTATTGCCAATGATGACTAGTGATGTTCCGGCTTTGGCCTGAGGCCGCGAAGCCCCGGCTTTTCGGCCTGGGCTCGGCTCGGCCCGGCCTCGCTTAGGTTGAGCTCGGGCTCGGCCTGGAATTTTGCCAGGCCGGGCCCCCATTTTCTGAAATTTGCCAGCCAACAGCCCCGGCTTGGGCCGAAGCCGGGGCTTTCAGGCCGAGCCCAGGCCGGAACATCACTAATGATGACAACTCTGTAGGTCTCAGTGCAGCTGCTCAAAACCTTCTCTCCGGTGTGTGCTGCGCACGGCACGCCGATGGTTCTTATTCTCTAACTGCCCACAGCAAAACCTACCATTGATTTGGTTAAGAAAATTGCGAAACTCACGTTGTTTCTCCCGGAGACTGTACCACTTGCCACAGAGGAAGATGATATTTCGCGTCGCATCTTCGAGCTGGAAGGTGAAGAAACTTTGTATAGTAGTCCTGTACGCCGAGCTCGCAATTGTCAGAACTGTCAACTGTCAGAACTGACAGTCAGCCTGACTGTCAGGCTGACAATTAATTATTTTCTCCAAACGCTAACTGTCACCGGACCCTATCGCCGACGATTCGAGGGTTGTGGAACCTCTCGGAGTCGAATTTGATAATTGATTTCTCAACTTCGGCATACTCGGTAGTGGATTTCATTGTCACCTCAATTTTTAGCTCCTGGAGGTGGGGAGTTTGGGGAAAGATTGTCAGACGCCGAAAAGAGTTTCGAGTTTCTCGTCAGATACACATAGCGGCCGACCATCCCGAGACCGGTGAAGCTCGCAAGTCGGTCGAAGAAGATGTCGAGAACAAGCAGAGTCGGTCTCTGGCCGCGCCCGGAACTCCCACTTACTAGCTCGAGGGCCGTGATGGCGGACATGGGAGTGATTTCGTCGGACAGCCAGGAGTTCAGTCTTTCCAGCGCCATGCCGACGTCCTGGGGGAACAAAACCCCGTTTGCCGCAATATGAAAATCGAAGTGGGCGAAGAGAAGTGGATGGGCGATGTGAAAAAACGGGCAGAAGGTCGAGGAGATGGCTTTCAGAGCTTCCCGAGGCAAGGTCTTGAACACCCTGAGCCATAGCTCATTGGTACGGTTCGGGAGGCTATTTGGTGGTGGGGGCGAGGGGAAGGCTCGGGAGGGTTGACACAATGATACTAGGGATATATGGATCTAAACAATAACGCAATGCGGTCAATTTTGGTCGCAAATATAATCACTGAGCCTCGGCGTGTGAGGCGACTGATGGCGCGTAATTTTCCAAGCGCCTCAACATTTTTTTGGACGCCTTCAGCAGTCCCAGCGAGCAAGACTTGAAGACGTAGATAAGGGATTGGCTTCAATGATCACCGCGCCGCCCAAAACGCCGCGAAACCCTTGCGCGTGTCCTCCGCTTCATCTAAATATTTGACCCAGTCAATCCTAGTGAAGATAGTCAACCGAAGCACTCACCCAAATTATCCGCAAAGTGCTCGGCGGTGCCATCAGCGGTCTGGCGCCAGTGGAACAAGAAACCGTGTCCGTCGAGCCAGAGAGACTTGAGCTTAGGGCACCGCGCCACCAGGGTATCATCTAGTTCGGAAAAGTTGTCGGGCGCCTCGTCGCCTGGCTCGAACTCCTCGCCGGATTCGAACAGCCAGGAGATGGCAAGGTGTTCGAGGACGGAAGGTAGACTGGGGGTTGATGCGAGCGCTTCGAAGAAGGTCCTTGCCTAGATTTCGTTGTAATGAACCACGAGGACTCGAGAAAATGAAGTTAGGGGACACGCACCAGCAACTGTATCTCGTCTTCGTCTAACTCGCTGTCATCAACTTGCACTGTCACCGCGAGTTTCAACTCGTGGAGGTGGGCACCGACGACGCTGCAAAGCGAAGCAAATTTCTCGTTGTCGAAACTATCGAAGTCGAGGACGAGCGACGTGATATTGAGAGGACCAGAGACACTGTGCAGCCGCAAGAGTAGATCGTCGGGACTGCAGTAATGAATCGTGAGGCGCTTGAGGTGGGGGCAGGGGAGGATGAGAGCGAGGGGCTCTTGGGAGTCGATGTATTCGGTGAGGACAGGCCACAGAACTCCGGGGTTCCTAGAACATTCGCCGAGTTCTCCCCAGCCCGAAATTGACAACGTTTCGACGTTGGGAAATTTCCTGAGGACGTTTAGGTTGTGGGACATTATCGCGAAATTGAGCGTGATCGAGAGCATTTGCACCTGCGAAAAGCAAGGGACATTATCGATATGGTCTCCGAAGAAACGAAGATTGCAATGGACGCTCAGTTCGCGGAGGGAGTCCGGACGTAGAAGGGCGATCCAATGAGCGAGTCCGTCCTCTGCAGTAATGTTGTTTTGGATGGTGAAGCTGGAGACAGCTAGCACCGTTGAAGTGACGTCTATGGCGTCGTCGTCTGGGGCCATAAACCGCTGGATGCGAAGGGTGGCAAGCGCCGATAGGAGGCACAAGTTGGTTATCGCTGTCTGCGTGAAGTATACGCTGACGGTATCCATCCTTTGGAGGCCGGTGAAGCTTGCAAGTCGGTCGAAGAAGACGTCGAGAAGAACGTGCGGAGTCTCGCTAGAGCTAAACCTCCATGTCGACTGTCTCGCTACTGGGCGCCAAGGTACGACGGTGCACGAGCGGACAGAGGGAGCGATTTCGTCGGAGAACCAAAAGTTCAATCGCTCCAGCGCCATATCGACATGTTCCTTCTGTGGAAGCAGCAAGGCCCCATTTGCCCCGATGCAATAGGGGTGAAAATCGAAGTGGGTAAAGAGAAGTGGGCGGGTAATGCGACAAAAGAGGTGGAAGGTCAAGGAGACGTCTTTGAGATTTTCCCGAGGCAAGGTTTTGAACACCTCGAGCCATAGCTCATTCGGTACTCTTCCCCAGGTCATTCGTGTCAAGAGCAAGGCTCAAAGATGGTTACCTTACTGATCCGATTGAGTCGTATATTGCGATTTGATCCGACATACTCCGGGCTTGCCCGAAACTTGGTTCAATAATTGAACGTGAATATCTATACGGCCTCCTCTTCTGTTGACAGGGGTGAGCCAACCACCCCAAATTAAGGCGGAAGCTTGAGTACCGTGGCAAACAGAAGACGGCTGAGGCATTGTTCCTAATGACTTCATCCGGAAAAGGCCCTCAAGCTACGGCAGCTACGGCCGGATATGTGGTAGCTTGAGGTTGAGGGTTTTCCCCTGATTTTACAAAACAGGCCTTGACCATATCCTGAATTCTTGTGTCACACGACAATGGTTTGAACGCTAAGTGATTGCTCTGTGTGTATCTCACTGTGAGATACACACGGAGCAAGCTATCTAACCTACAATATGGAAACCCAGAGCACCACGCTTTGAAACGAGTGATTTCGGCTGCTGCCGTGTGATGGCTGTCAAATGGACGAGGTTCAAGACTCGTGGTTTGTTCATTATCTTGCACAGAGGAGCAAAAAGAACGTTTCTAGGTTGGATTCTTGTGTTTAGAGGCCAAACCGGTGCCCATTTTGTCCTTATTTGTTCCACCTGCCCCGTGTTGAATCTCTGTCATAATTCCAAAAGAGCGTTCACTCAACATTGATACTAATCCATATCGACGTCGAATACTAAATGCCAGGGTACACGGGTAAATCCGACACACTGTGGGTTACTCGCGGCTATTTTCAGTCAAGTTAAACATCCCCGAGATGCCCGGGTGTAGATTTTCAGTTTCAGAGTCAAGAGATAATTGGTGAAATTTTGTATTCACAGGAGGGCAGTTTTGCACCGTCGACCACGCACCGGCGAACACACGGCCATCACATCAGAACAGATGCAATCACTTGTTTCAAAGCGTGGTGCTCCGGCTTTCCATACTACAACACGTCAATGTTAGAATCGAGATCCTCCTAAAATTGACGACTGACTGACTTAGCTGATAAGTTTGGCCATTGTGAAGATAAGCTGCAACCTCAATTTGAAACATTCCTTCAACAGAATCACAGTCTGGCCTACTCTGCGGAGATGGGCATTCTGAATGTACAGGCGTCCTTCTCACATTCCTACTGCACTTCGTTCACCGCCTCGCCGTGTAATTGAAACGAGCTTTGTTGTCCGCCTCCTCGCGACAGCCAAATTTCTATCTGTATGTCATTTTATGCAGTAACTCCTCGCCAAGTCGGTGGGATGGCGCAGCAGCCGTCCCACTGAGGTGTGTGGTTTCATCTCAACTCATCATTGTGAAACGAGGACTGCGGGTCGTCTGCTCAACTTCCCTCCCCACTTAAAGCAGAGGTCAAGGGATGAGGCTATGTATATGTTCCATTTTCCGCCCCCTTCGCATATCGGCGTATTGCCCGACATGCCCGAAGAACATATATTGCCCTTCAACTAAGCTTCTCAGCGGCGACCAATTATCCACCGGCGTCCGGCGTTATTGTAAATGCAACGGGGATCAAACGGATTCTATCTCGTTCGTACTCCCCGCGCTTCACATTAACTGAATCTGACGCCAAGGGCCCCTAGATCTACTACGACGGATCATCGATCCCCCTCTGAAGTGGGCAATACCGACAGGTCTACTTTCCAGGCTCCGAACGACGCCGAGGAGAGAATACGGGGTTTCTCTTGTTTTGATGAGTTCCTGCTTTCGTATATTGCCCGAATTGGAACGACTGTCGACTACTATCCGGGATTTACTATCGTACTTCCAACGACAAAATCTCGCGATGTTCGGTATACGGGTGGTGGCTCTGACTCGACAACTGTTGAACGACCAGATGGCAGTGGTCCTCAGATGCATCGATGTCGGTAAACAGTTTTGTTCAACGGAGCTCCGAGTCTCGAGACTCCAGTTTCAGGTTTGTCCATTGTTCTCTCGGTACCACTGTGTCCGCCATTGGAGAACGACGGCGATTGCAGACGGGCGGTTTCAACCAACGTACATGTTCCACGGGACAACGCGAACACTGCCGAAACTTCAGCGGTGGCACCTTCAGAACTTCAAGGCAGAGTGAATTCAAAGATATGGACGTATTCGGACCTCCGATTAATAAGTGGGTTAGACGGAAGAAACGTCACCCAAATGCGCCTATTCAGAATCTACTCGGCTTAGTCGGCAGGCTGGAGTATACGATTATTCTTGCTGAACGGTAACTAAAATTCAGAGGCGTTTTTCCGCCAGCATCGCCGCGTGATGTTCTGAGTTACAGTTTGTACTTCAGCAACGCTCTCGATGGAAACCTACTTACTTGGACAACCCTCGCGATAGATGCCTAGTTTCCCGACCGTTCCCAGGCGCGTTCAGCACCAGTGGGCTGTGACACAGATCTCTCTTCCAATCTCGACTCAGGTCAGCATAGCGATTTAATTGACCGGATCATCACCCTTGCAACTCCGGCGTCATCCGCTACTCTGCTTTGTATGAGCAACTCCGGAGGAGAGTCATTTGAATAAGGCGGATCAAAACTTGTTGCTTTGGGCCGACCTCATATTAGTCGAAATTTTTCGGTATAAATACTTAGACAGTGGAATACGATGAACATCCAATACGGGCACATGTCGCACATTAATCCCTACGCAACTTGGTCAAACTCCAACGTCAGACGAGCGGTCCCAGGTGTACCGTCAGTCCATGGCGCTCTACCCTTTGCCGCTGATTCCTCGGCATCGAATTTGGTTGTTTTTTACTTTACCGCGTTCAAGCCTACCATCTTGAACTGCACCGTGGTCGGCCAGAACACATATCCATACTTCAAAATCACAACGGATCAATCGATGCCTGGCTATACAGCCATAAAGAATACCGATGGGAAAACGATCGCCTTGGTTGAATGGAAAGACCGCCCTTTAGTGGAAATTCGAGATGTCTTCTCCAAACAGCGCGTCTCTGACTGGTTGCCGTTGTCCGCCGATGCTAGGCAAGTCTCTGGGAAACCGTTAACATTGAAGTCGCTAAACACAACTATAGCCATAGGATTATGAAGGTGGCCGGCCGACAGTACATATGGGCCCCACAGAAAACTACAATTTGTGTACGTTGCAGGAGCGCTAGAGCCACATGATGGCTGATCGTTCTCTGTAGTTGTATCCCGCAGGAACTCAGACACCGGAGCTGCTGGCACGTATTATTCGAAGCGAAGAGGGTACCGTCTCGCTTGAGCTGACATCGTCTGCCGTTACCGCCGGGCTCCTTGAGACATGTGTTGTGGCAACGGTCTTGCTTCAATGCGGCCACAGAATAGACTAGGTGTGGATATATTGTAGAATAGACTTGGTGTAGAGATATTGTACAGGTAAAATATTCTATCCTTAATCAGACAAACCTTTCAACCTAACCTTGGTTGTTCAACCAGACGTTGAATTGCGCGTGGAGACCGATAGAACAGTAGCATTCCCAGGGCCCTGCTTATACAATCTGGTAGACGTGGAGCTGCACAGCCGCGAATCGCCAGGGTACTAGTAGGCAGGTCGGGAACTGCATCGTCCAGGTGTCGCGCATTCCCCGTGATCCGGTCAAAGTTCCAAGAAAGAAAATAATTTCGCCTTCAGTCAGCCGGTGGATAAGCGACTCCTGGAGACCTTGAGGGTGCACATAGAGCTCCATTCCACCATTCGTTTCAGGGTAAATTTTATCTCTGCATTTTAATCTTCATGGCAGTTCAACTGGAGTTCAACTTCAGTTGCACACGCCGACAAAAATATTTGACGGAGCTAGTGACCACGGCAGGAGTCTCTCAGCTGTGCGGTCCCGATTTTACGTTCTGAATCCCAACCGGCAACGATTGCACAACCGTGACAACGAAAGGTGTTCGTTTAAGTCACTTACAGAATCACGCATCAGCACGGCGGGGATCAAAGAGCGGCGATCACAGAACCTGATCGTCGGGTCCTATCAAGGATCCTATTGCTTCCACAACAACCACTCACCAGCGCCGAACGGAGTACGGGCGATCCTTGGTCGTGCTTCAACGTAGGATCCGGTGGCTCATAAATATGAGCACAACGCGTGCGCAGCTCGGCGCCGTTTTTTGGGGTCTTTTCTTTCATCAACAGGCAATCATGTGGGCGTGTTGACCTACGTACCCAGCTACTTGATCTTTTTGACGAACTGTCATCACAACATTGGTGCCTTTCTTTGGCCTCATGATCACCGTGGCGCCCGGCAACGAACAGTTGTTTGGGAACAATTCACTCCGGTCCGTATGAAACCCGACCCCGCGCAGAGCTGTCGTGGCCACCTTCCCTCCACGATGACCCATACGTCGCCCGAGAGCTATCTGGTCTGGGCGTTGGTAACTTCCGTCGTGAGTTTGCGGACTGGCGTGTTCCCGTGCCTCAGCTAATCTCGAGCAGCTCTTCACCTTTCTGGTGTATCATATGTGGTCATTCGACCGCTTCCAGTGCTTGAGGTACGCGCTACTGAAGCACCTCCATTTGCGCCGGATATTAACGAACCGTGAAGATGGAATACTGGCCCGACTCCTGGGACATTCAAGCGGGTCATGACGGTGTGTGGCCGTTCTGCTCCACTTCCTATTCTCCCCAATTGAAGTCACACCCAGTACTGCTACCTACTGAGTGTCCCACTAATAATGACCTACGCAATCGGATTCACCGTCATCAAGTATCGACGAGGGTTGATGGAGTTCGAGGGTGCTAGTAAGTAATATGCTATACGTAGTTCTCCCGGTTCTTACCCGGGCCCTAGTCATGCCCACACCATACATATTCTGGCCCGAGAACGAGCGACGTGCCATTTTCCCCTTGATGCTTACATTCGCGGTAGCATGGAGCTTGGAAATGTACGTGATACACACTACCTCGACAGCAATCTCTGTTTAATCTTCAATTGGGTCGTAGGATAACACATCTCGAAGGTACCCGAGCCCCTTCGGTCTCCTTTTGCGGAATTGCTCATTTCTACACGCCCAGAGCTTTGCTTCTGGCTCTTCCTCGTGAATTCCTGTCCACAAAACTGGTTCCAGAGCCGATATTTCCGAGCCTGGATCGTTGGTTCCTGTGTCGCGATTATATACATGCCCATGCTCACAATATGGTCTCGCTCCGATCCCTTGAAGGTGCGTCGCTACCCTGACCATCTTTACTTTTCCTAACTCGTTCATTCTAGTGCGAGGCCTGGACGTTTTTGGGAGGAAGCCTCGGCAGCTTGACCCTCACGTTGTCATTTTCACCGGTCCTGTAAGGGACATGTACTGAACTGTATCGAACGCTTTCTCATCATTGCAGGTGGAGCTTCCCGACATTTTTGGCCGGCCTGGTGCGTCTCCGGTATTTATTTCGCGACGAAAAACTCATTTTCTTTCAGAAAGAGGAGGGTGTGGATATTGCAACAATCATTCGACTCACCAAATTCCATGAATTGAATGTACGAGAAAGCTTTTTCCCCGCTCTCTGTTGACGACCGGACCCTCAGACCATTCGGATCGTGTTCCGATATGTTTTTGTTGTGCCCCTCGTCATCCTGGGTGCGGACGGTGTTCGGCCGCATAAGCACATCAACGAGAGCATGCTTTGGACCGGTTTGTTCGGCCCAATTCTATGCCTAGCTTGGTGGCTGACCTTCAACAGATTTTCTCACCATGATCGCTGCATTCGGATGCTGTATCTCCTCTGCTTTGACCCTCGTCGTACGCCATGTTCTCTCTCGACTCGAAGAGGACAGTCGATTCACCTGGCTTCTAGATTTTTTTCCCTCGATCAGTTGAAACCGAGATCGCTGCCAAGGAGGCCGCTCGCGAACGGAGGCGCAGCCGCTCAATCGCAAGTATCGCACCAGACTCGGCGCGGTTCTCAGATTATTCTAACGGAAAGGACATGGTCCCGCCCAGCGCAAAGCCTTATAACTTCTTGGCGAGTGAGGACGGACACGGTGTCGCCTCGCCAAACCCGGCTCACACGGGATGGACGTACGACACCTCGCAAGAACTTCAGATGCAGCAGCTGCCACCCTTGCGACCCAATCGCTCCGTGAAACCAAGCACGAGGCGTGACCTCGAGAACGAGAACACTTACTCCTCGGGTGTCCATCCTATGGTCCACAACTTCACCTCTCCCATCCGTACATAATTTATTTCATTTGCCGCCCCTCGAATCTAACGTTGTTTTTAGAATTATACGATGGCGGAAAGGCTCCGACAATGTTGGAGTTCACACAACATTAGGTCCCGAGTCCCGCTACTGTATTTTTATGAAGCCATTGTGCCATGGTTCGTTGGAAGATCTTGGGCGTCGTTGTAATAAAACTCGTTTTAACCTGTTTGTCGCCGATGGAATTTTGGGAAACAAACCGGTATATCAAATTGCACATACCTCCAAGGTAACACGCCTCGTGCTTCCCGCGGACGACCCAACACAACTTTAACGTGACCTCGGGCGCTCAACGTGGCGAGGTTTTCCCCAAGCTCCCGTCGGCTACGGGGCAACAGGTAGATACCGGCGAAGAACCCACGGCACGCGAGATACACTCGGGAGAGCCGTGTGAGGCGTCTCAGAATCGGCCCCAACAGACCGGAGGTGATACTATCATACCGAAAAAGCAACAGTCACAGGCTATATGTCGGCAGGCTGGGCCCGAGGCAATCGAGACGGTCTTTGACCGCGGGGCGACCTCAAAAATGTTGTCTGTATGAGTAGTGGTCCCCACATGAGGTAATCTGAAGAGTAACCAGGAGTATATAGGAACCCGACACCGCGACACGGCGTGTCAAAGGTCAGAAAATCCGACACACCTGAGAATTCCCGCACGTGGATTGGCAAACCCGACACACCTTCCTTTCCGGGACACCTTCGTCTGCAAAGCCGACACATTGTTCAGAAAGCCCGACACACTGTTAGCAAACCCGACATAATTAGAAAATCCGACACGCACCCTCGGCTAGTGTGGCTTGGCATTGGATCGCGTCACTGCTGATGCGGCTCCCACGTCTCCCCAAGGCGCTCCCCACGCTTCCTCTTTCCGCCCACATTTTCGCCGCCGCCACGCCGCAATGGCGGCGCTCGCAGGACTTTTGATGCGCCTGCCCGACGCCGTGCTGGAGCAGTTCCGTGACGCGGTAAGTCCGTTGATGTTCCATTTGCTGCATTCTGATGTTCTGCAGTCGTTCACTGCCAACTTCCAGATGAATAACACACAATTGTTCTCCGGCACTTCATGGGTTGATTTCAACGACCTCCTGGCATGGCTCCGTCGACGGGGGGATATGGATCACCTTCTCTCCGCCAGTGACAGGTGCGTGAATTCATGTCCACCGCGGCTGTCATTCTGCTGATTTGATTCCTCTGACGACTAGTAATTTCCCGTTTGACCCACGCTCGATGTATGGCACGGATGTATTCAATAGCTATGCGGACAACTTCGACGAAATCCGGTCCGCCACGCCGTCCTCCAGTTACAGTTATCCATACGACGATTCTCAATCCTCAAACTACTCGGTCCACGGCTCCGAATTCGATTATCTCAGTGCTTCGGGGTATTCAACCCCCTATTCTGGTTTGGATCTCTTTGGCGAGAATGTTTCTGAGGGAAATTCGGAGTGGGATTCCTCGCTGGCCGCATTTTTTTATTCTGCGGAGCCATCTGCTTTTGGGTTTGGCGCCAATCTACCCCCCGACGATCTTTCCCTCGCCGCCGCGCAATCTTTTAATTCAAATACTCCATTTGCACACGGTATGAACGCTCGCAGATGTATTGTGTATCGGATGATTTCTGATTGCGCCCGCAGCTGTTGCTTCCGGTTCTGACGTGTCCTTTTTCTCTGAGAACGCTGCACCATCTCATCTCGGAGCTCAGGACCCAGCCAGTACGAATTATTGTTCAAACCATTATGATGGTCAATTAACTTTCTGGCGCGACGCCGCAGCGTTCCTATCACCGCCGGAAGAGAATTTCGACTTCGACGACGGTAACCCGACGTTGATGACACAGGAAGAGAAGGCCTACCCAACCAGTACGAATTATTTCTCGCCCATTCTGATGGTCAACTAACTTTCTGGCGCGATGCCGCAGAGTTCCTATCACCGCCTCAAGAGAATTTCAACTTCGAAGATGGTAACCCGACGTTGATGACACAGGAAGAGATGGACGTCGCCGGCGAGGCCTGGCAGTGGGAGCGCTCGGACACCGTCTGGCTCGACAAGGACGTGTCCTCCGATGTCTACGTCCCTACGCAGCCCTTCTCTATCACCAAAAACAATCACTGCATTCAAGGACCTCCTAGGCTCAGCCTAAGTTCAGGGGCCTACATGGACCTACATCCATCTACACTGAGACCCACCTACGTGCATTCTGCGTAGGTGGATGTAGGTCTGTGTAGGTCCACATAGGTCAGTCAAGGTCAGCTAAGGTGAATGTAGGTCAACATAGGTCAACATAGTAGCCTATGCAAGGTGAATGTAGGTGAATGTAGGTTTACATAGTGACCTATGCTGAGAGTAGTATCCTAGCAGTATATCCAATTCCAACTGTACTGTAATATTTGCTTGAGGTCAATGAACATGGGCGTAGGTGAGCTGTAGCACCTACGCCGACCTATGTTGATCTAAATTCACCGAGTTCAGGTCAGTTAGGTACACCTACGCAGAGCTACGTGCACCTTTATTGATCTCTGTCAAGGTGGACGTAGGTGATCTACGCTGACCTATTATAGCCGACTAAGCTCACCTACGTACACCTACGTGCACCTTTATTGACTCAGTGTAGGTCCCCCTTGAATGCAGTGAATAAGGTCAGCCGCATCGAGCGCGTCCACGGTATTCCCTCGCAGTTCCCTGTACCCCGCCTTCCGACCGCTTATCTCGTGAATTTTTCATCGAGTTGGGACACCTACCAGGATGATGATGGTGAGACGCTCAAACTCGACAAGATTCTCAAGGAAAAGGTGCATAGTTCCCTCCCGCAATGCATACGGGCACTGACATTTGCCAGGACTGTCATTCGTGGGACGGAACCCCCGGCGAGCGCGCGAGCTCGCGAGCCCCCATGGTACACGGCCAGCTTTTCGCCAGCATCGGTCATTTCTCTTCTGTCCAATGTCGGCGATCACGACAGAACTGCCAGGGGATCCATTATTGTAAATTTATCGACACCTCACTCATCAATGTCGAACGCTACGAGCTTGAACCCCGTGCGCGGGATGCTGTGAATAACGCCCAAATTGTACAGCGTCTGGATCAAGGCAGCCACATTCAAGACAAGGTCATTTGGTGAGTCTGTATTCCTTCCCCATCGCAACGCTCATTGTAGTGTTAGCTACGTGAATACCGTCAAGGGAATAAAGTGCACAGCAAAAAATGCCTCGGGCGGTGCATGCGGCGGATATCAGGTTCTCAAAGAAGCGACGAAGGCTAGTGAGATTTAACTGGTTCGATTTTAGTCTCTCAATCAGATACAGGAGCTTCCAAGCGGCCGAAAATATTACTTTGCCTGCAGCAACCGCTCGAGTTCGTGGAAACACCATTCTGGGATACAGATTCCCCCAGATGTTGACGAGGACTTATGTATCCGCTCATTCCGGGGTGAATCAATCACCGACGGTGCACCAGATTCGACTGGTGAGTCTTGTGATCACATTATTGAGATTGGGTCGCCGATGCTGTGCTAGATTCGACGGACGAGTCTTGCAGTCGGGTTATTGGGAGCGGATCGGGAAAGAAGGGGAAATCTCAATGCCGTGAGTCTTCTCAATGCCCCGTCCGCCACACGCAATGTGCTTATGTTTCACAGCATTTCCGCATACAAAAGACGGCAAATCATATGTCGCCCCGATGTGCAAGCTTAGTTGTCAGGCTAAGATCACTTTCCTCGTCCCTTTAGACGAGGAGAACATACCTTTGGTAGTTGTACTTCCGAAACCCCTCTGCCCTCATACACATCCGCCTCCACCCGATACAAAGGTTCCTACTCATGTGAAGCTCCTTTCCGAGAAGGCTATCCGTGCCTTTGGGACTTCCATCGCAACCGTGAACAAAGTCGACCAGGGTGCGTCCCGTTTTTTTGTCGGGAAACTCAAGGGCTAACATCAGTCGAAGCTGCTTCCACCATTCAGATCATGGGCGCTGCCCCGGGATTGGTTCACCCATCCCTTCTGCAAGCACCAACGAAGCAGGGCATAATTTCGGCGAGCAGCGGGGGCACAAAAGGAAGAAAGCGCACCATTATCGACGGATCAGTTCGCCCTGCTCAGCCTGCTCCAGCTGCGACGCCAGGTCTGCGAGATTTCGACGGATTAGTTCGCCCTGTTCAGCCTGCTCCAGCTGCGACGCCAAGTCTGCGAGATTTCGACGGATTAGTTCGCCCTCTTCAGACTCCAGCTGCGACAATACTCCTGCGAGGTCTCGAGTAACAGAAAGACCTGTGGGAACATGTTGGCGAGCAGCGAGGCACAAAACGAGCAAATTGTACCGTTATCGAGACCCCTGGCTCGAGGAACTGGTGCCGCAAAGACAGAGACAGCTGCGAGAGCGGCAGCAAACAGAACAGATGCTTGAACCATTTTGCAAAATCAAGAGACTGGGAGCGTCGAGCTCAACACAAAAAGTAAAGAGGATAGAAGTGGAAATGAGGATGAACCTTGGCCGTTCATGGAAGCAAGAGTGAGCTTTTATGGGTTGGGACCAACTGCAATCATGACTGCAATAATCACCGCGGAAACCGCTTCATGTCGAACGATGCATACCAAGATGGATCCGCACCGGCTGCGTCTCAGGCAGTTCCATCACCAGGACCATGCGCGGGCTTCTCGTGATTTCGTTGTCGGTCTTCTCTCTGCGAGTTTTTCCTGTCCAGAAAGTTCGCGGTATCAGGCTACACATGTTGTATTCTCCTGGCCCTCTCTTGTCTTTACAGTTGTTGCCTTCTAGAGCGAAAACTCGAAGCATGGCAGTTATCTTGACCAGTGAGACAGTGCTTGCTTGTACAAGAAACTTCCGGGTGTCAAGGCGAACCCGATTACAACGTGGACGTCCGTGGAATTGTTCCTAAGCGAAGTACATCGCAACGGAACCAAAAGTACAAACGGAACCTAATTGAACCTGTTCATGTCGGAAACCTTGCGGAACGGAAAGAAGGGGTTGGTTGCACATCGCGCGATGGGATCCAAAAAAAAGACGACAACTAAGGATGCCGGAGGTCCCGCCGCGATCTGAGTTGGTTCTAGCTCGTTGTGGTGTTGCGGTCTTAACAACAATGCATGAGGCAAGATCGCAACGGAGCTCCTGAGTATTGTATCAGATGTCGTGTAAGTATCAACACTGGTCGCACGATGGTTATGTACCTCCTCTCTTCCCGGGCCACGAAACGCCGAGGCAAGTGTTCGGGGATGACAAGCTGCGGCTCGCTGGTTCACAGTAAGCAACACGATTCCCAAAGAACAAGTCCGTCGACTGGATACCCAACTCCGATCCTGTCTTTTGCCTCATGCCATCCGTACCATTAGTTGCGGTGTGCGTCTGAACCACAACGAGTAGAGGCCCTCTAGAAAAATCCTCATGGAGACGCCGAGTCTACGAACCTGAGGGTAGGCGAGGACCAGTTTCTTCTGGCGGCTCTACGCGATCGCTAAAACGCCTAGTTCCGTCAATAGAGCTAAGACCGAGAGGGACTCCAGGAGTTCGCGGTCGCGCAAACGAGTCCTGATGGTGAAGCAGATGATTTGGTGGCGCTCGCTTCGCACTGATGGTCGACTCTGCGGCATAACGAGGGCCACAATATGAGGACAATTTCTCCTGCGTTGACGAGCGGACTGAGAGTCAGAAGACTGTGTTGCGGTCCAAGAAAAGAAGGTCGGAGTCACCAGTATCGAGTATATTCACACCGGACGTAGAGCACAGAAATACAGTCCATGGCGCCAGGCGGCGTCGCTGCCAACGGCGCCAAGACGCATGGCAAGGAAGGGTTTTTTTCCACCGGATCATCGCAATATCGATTTATTTGAGAAGTGGAGTCGCGAAGAAATTGGACCGAATTCGGTAGGATGCGACTTCACATGAGGACCATGGTGGTTTGAGATCAAAGGGCGCTTAATTGGCGAAGTTTGGCGACATCATGTTTGGCGTTGTCTTGTGAAATAAACATCTCCACCCTTTTGCATGCTACGGTCTTCTTGGCTTCTTACCACCACCAGGCTTCATTGGAACACATCACTAGCACTCCGCAGGACCGTGTATCTGCAGCCCCCATTCAAGGGTCTCTTTGAGTTCGGAAAGCCCAAACCGAGAATGGCGGAAACTGGCGAAGTCCGTGCACCCTCACCGCTTCCAGAGGCTCCCCTGGCGAAAAAACCGCGTTTGGAGGCAGATCCTGATCCACATCAAACCTCGGCCGACTCTGCGCCCGTGTCTTTAGACTCCCGGCCGAAAACAATGGACTCGGAGGCGGATCCTGAGCAAGGCTTATCTTCATTTGGACTCAACTCTTCGCAAACCACCGCCGGCGCCGTGAACAAACCTCCTTTGAACTGGGGGCGTGACTTTGGGCTCAATGGCGCGACAGACGCGGCCCCCGCATCGAAGCGGAAGGCCAAGAAGGCAAAAAAAGACGCGCTGCCAGAGGCGTGCACCCCGGACGATATCCTGTGGCGCGAGATAAACGTTATCCTTGGCAAGGACTATGTCGACCAGGTGCTTCTCGAGGGTCAGGAGCGCCACTCACCGTTCAAGTATCACGACGAGGCGGAGTTCGAGGTGGTTGCAATGTCTTCGACGGGTGCGTCTGATGTCCTAGTCCTTCGTAGATAATCGTACTCACGGCCCGTGAATAGGCAACGGTCTAGCAAAGTCGGCCGAGGCAGCTCACCCATGGGTAGTTGCCATCCCGTTCGTCCTCCCCGGCGAGAAGGTCCGCGCGAGGGTGTACCGTAATGACCGCATGTACTCAGCTGCGGACCTCATCGAGGTGCTCGAGCCCAACACCGAACTACGGGATGACTCGGGCGTACAGTGTAAATACTTCACGCGCTGCGGTGGCTGTCAGTATCAGGTCTGTGGTGTCGCTACCTTTTTCTGTGCTTAACTCAGCGATTCAAGATGGTACCGTACGCAAAGCAGCTCGAATTGAAGCGCGATGTCGTCGTCAAGGCGTACAATAACTATGCTGGTGAGTCCATGTTGTCCTCGCTAGCGTCCCTAATCCTCGCACTGTAGAGATGCCGGCGACGGCGATACCAACGATAGAATCAACCATGCCCTCACCGCTGCAGTACAACTATCGCACGAAGATCACTCCGCACTTCGAGGCGCCGAATAGGCATCAAAAAAAGGAAGAATCTAATTATTTGGATACTGGCGAGCGGCCGGAGTGGTTCAAGATCGGCTTCAACCAAGTCGGGCAGCACAAGGTTATGGATATCGAGGCAAGTTTTTCGAGTATATACTTCACCACCGTTAATCGTGCACAGGACTGTCCCATAGCAACGCCCATAATCAATGAAACGCTGCCCGCGGTGCGGGCCAACGCTATCAAGTAAATTACTTGACATAGTCCGCCCTGAAGCTCACCCCCTCGGCAGGAATCTCTTCCAATACAAAAAGGGTGTCTCGCTAATTCTGCGTGACTCATTGCCGCAGCCCGACGACGTAGAAGCTCTGGCCACCGACGTCGAGAAGCACATCTGCCTCACCGACCATCGCGCCACCGCGCGCGAACGCGTCGGCTCCTACTTCTTCGAATACCCCAACGGCTCGTTTTTCCAAAACAACAACTGCGTCCTCCCCTCGCTCACCTCGTACGTCGAGTCCCGCATCTTCGACGCCGACAAATCGGGTTCGCCGCCCCCAACGCACCTCGTCGACGCGTACTGCGGCGCCGGCCTCTTCGCCATCACCCTCGCGGCGCGCTTCGACACGGTCGTCGGCATCGAGCTCTCCGCCGAGTCCATCCGCGCTGCCACGCGCAACGCCGAGCTCAACCACATTCCCAGCAGTAAAATAAAATTCCAAGCCGGGGACGCGACGGAGATCTTCCGCACCGTGAAGTCGTTCCCACCGAGCGAGACGGTGGTGGTGATCGACCCGCCGCGCAAGGGGTGCGACTGGGTGTTTTTGAAGCAGTTGTTGGCGTTTGGACCGCGCAGGGTGGTGTACGTGAGCTGTAATGTTCATACGCAGGCGCGGGATGTGGGGATGATGGTCAATTTGGGTGGGTATGTGCTGGAGAGCGTGAGGGGTTTTGATTTGTTTCCGCAGACGGCGCACGTGGAGAGCGTGGCGGTGCTGAGGCTGGAATAGATTTATATATTTTTGGGTAACAAGATACGGGCCAGCCATTTCTTTTGCACTTGATTCGACTCTTTGACGAATGACAACGGCTCTCTTTCACTTCTGCCAGGAACCTGAATGGAAACACTCTTCGCGGTCCAAAATTCGGACTTGGCGCAGCGAGCTGTTTCTGGAGCAAGTTTACTTTCCCCCCTGCCCACGTTCATCTCTAGCGTGTCTCCCCAAGCCGCTTGTTCGCTGGTCAATCACTCGGTCGAATTGCAATCGCAATCCATTCAGACATGCCACAAGTACATACCACGGATTTCTTCCCAAATGTAAGCTTTGACCGCCGGAGCTGAATGTCGAGTGGATCGTGTAAGCGACGTTTTCAACACTTCGTCAAGTATATTCTACAAATTTCTGAGATGTGGGGAGCTTATGCTATTCGCAGAGTGCGGTTAGGTTTTCATCCGGTCGGCTGTTCGTCTGAGCTTTGGATCGTAAGCTGGTCACCACTAAAAATCTGAGAAATGTTTCCTGGCCCTAAACTTCCGGGTGCCAACTCAAGGGGTGAGTGATAGTAAAGCTTACGATGAACCTGATGGACCTAACTGAGCTCACTAAGCCATCTTCAGACTCTTCACTGACGCGCTCGCGGTGCGGTGTTCCGTGATTCACAGTTTTGTGAGTGGCTGTATATCCGACAACATCCATAAATTTGGACGCAAATTGACGATGTTTGGTGATGCTAGTGGAACTGACTTTTGCCCTCCAAGTGGAAAAGTGTTTCTCGGGTTTTGACCGGTCAACTGATGTACTGTAGCGTTGAACCTATCGCATGCTTGACTGCAAGAAATAAAATACTCCGAGGCAGCAGATTGATGTGCAGTATGTATAGGAAGGAGCTTGTCAAAATCTAGGCTTATCGGGACCAAGTGGAATTTATAGTGAATGGGCCGGCGCTTATCCCGATTTAAAATTGAGATCAGCCGCCGATGGCAGTGCACACTGCCCCGCTTAGACTTGTCAACATTCCGCCGCTCGCCCCTGTCCCGATTTGGTGATTTGATGTCGGCATGACTTGCGGATCGGTTTAAGATCAATGATAGTGAACACGGCCCGAGACCCCACGTAAAGAAAGTCTGAAAGCTTTTGCCTCAGGACGTAGTGCGAGGCAGAATATTAATGGTGTTCACTCAGACCCCCCTCCTTCCGTCTGGTGGCATGTCCACTCGTTGAATTCGCCCCTTTTGTTATTTTTCCCCTGCTCTGAGGTCAAATGATTACTAAAGCCCGGGGGAGAACCCCGTCGATCTCCTGCGGCAGGGCATACTGTGTGAGGTCGCGCTCAACGCCGGGCCTGCTATGTGGAGCGCAAGGTAAATATTTTTATGCACGTGAAGGGGGCTTACGGAGTCGAACGAGTGACCGAAAAAAATAGATGACCTCAAACGAAATTTGCTAGCCACAAACATTTCATTACCTTTCAGCGACGAGACTGATGGGTTGGCAAAAATGAAGCTTCCTCGTGTGCGCCGCCGGGGTTCAAGATATGGCCTGACTTGCCGACAACAAAATTCGCCGAGACTGCCGACATCGAATCACCAAATCGGGACAGGGGCGAGCGGCGGAATTCGAACAGTGCCCGCTTAGACGCTTGACGCTTGCGCCTGCCTCTCGTCGACCCAAGCTGCCAAGCGCGCCGCCATGAGTGCAGACATATCCTTCGACTCAATCTACAAATGTCCTCCATTCCGAATATCGCATCTCCTCGCCGATGAACCACGAGTTCTGGAGATGCTACGCACCAACAACGCGCCGGCTAACAGCTCTGAAGTGGCCCACTTTCGAGGCTTGGCCGACGAAGGAGGACTTGAGCTCGCGCGATACGATGTGGAGGTGGGCCGCATCGAGACGATTCTGGACCAGCTGCTTTTCCAGCGCGGGTCGCTTGCCCGGCACGTGGATCGGTACAAGAGCATCGTCGCCCCCATACGGCGACTGCCCCCCGAGCTCTTGATCGAGATATTTGATTTGTGCGGCCATCCAAGCGCAGCGGACCTCAATTTGCTCCCAGTATCGCAGGTGCGGTCGTTCTGCTAGAGATATCTCGCAAGACATTAATAATTCCGTGCAGGTGTGCTCGTACTGGCGGCGCATTGCCGTGGGTACCCCCAGTTTATGGTCGCACCTAGATTTGGACGTGAAATTGTGGAGGAGCTCGGGGTTGACTTCCAGAACCTTGCTTGCTCGGCTCGACTCGTCTTTGCAACGCGGAGGGAACGTACCGTTGACGCTGCAAGTTGATCTGCAGCGCGACGACCCGTACGACATCAATATCGTCAAGACGCTCGTCAAGCACGCCCCGCGGTGGCGCCATCTCCACTTCTCGGGCGAGCTCGAATCCTTCGCGTTCCTCACCAGCGTGACCCCAGATCTCCCCCTCTTGGACTCGCTATCCATCTCAGACGTCGGGGAATTCGAGATCGAGCTCGACTTCTTTGAGCGCGCGGCGGGTTTAAGAAGCTTCACATTCAAAGGGGAAGTCTCCAGAATTCCTACCGTTCGTTGGGAGGGTCTCCAATCCTTTCAGTATCGGGACCTCGGCGGTGTGCTGGAGCTTTCCGGTCCTCTGTCCCTCATGTGTCGCCTCCCTCCCGGCGCCAAATTCTCCGCTGTTCTCGACACCTCCAAAGTCGATGTCCTCTTCCCCGACTCGCCCCAAATCGTGTCAGACGTGGGGTCCTTCTCACTCGCTCTGTACATCCAGCCGTTTCACGAACAGATAAACGGGGTACTCGGCGAAATCTTCGGGGCGATAACATTACCACGGCTGCAGTCTTTGACGCTGCATCACGAATGGTACACCCTCTCCCCAGTCTGGAGCCCTACTTCGTTCTTCGACTTCGCCTCTCGGTCATCGCTGCACACGAATCTCATCCAGCTTGACCTGCGGATTATAATCTCGGAGGATGAACTACTGCAGTGTCTCGTGGTATTGCCGCTATTGCAACACCTCACTATTGCGGACTCCGTGGGCTATGGGACTCCGCCCTTGGTGACGGATCACCTACTCCGGCGTCTCGCTTGGATTAGCGACGAGGATTGTCTTATCCCTCGCCTCCATTCCTTCACATGCACCTCCCTCCGCACTTTCACCGACGAGGTGCTCTCGGAATTCCTAACATCGCGGGCAGTCCCTCGGCTTCGTTCAGAGAACGACGGTAAACCGTTCCACACAACGGTCTGGCGGCTATTTACCTACAGCCGCGAATTATCTCCGTGGTTCCATAACCAAGTACATGAGCTTATCAAACGCGGGGACCTAGTTTTCGAGGACGGCTTGGACCCCTCTCAGCTTGCGAACCCAACCTTATGGAATCATGGTAGCCCCGTCACGGCATCCTCTGGTTCTCGTTCTCGTTCTCGCTCCCCGTCCCCCGCCTCGATGGGGTTCGTTCCGATTCATCGTTCTTTGTCTACTGTAACGGAGCGAACGGAGGAGGAAGATCTTTGGTAGTCGCCAGCCTGAGTACTTTGCGTTTTATCATTACCTGTTGTATCTGTTGTGCGTACAGACTGAGCCTCTGCGCCCAAAAGCCAAAATGGTGTTCACAATTATAATATTTGAAAGCCGGGAAGCGGGCAAGATGTGCACTATCATCAAACTCGAATTATATATTACCGCTATTCCCTCGGTGCATAAAAATCAATCACCCGAAAACCAGCAACGGGCGCAACGGTCATAAGAGGCCTGCGGGCGCCTAATTCGTGGTCATTTGAGCAGATTTTTTCTCCGAGTCAAATTTTAACCGACCTACTTACATTAATGACTGATTGGTTGATCAGAGTCAACGATGGGGCACCACAAGTCGCCCAAAAGGTCCATAATGACTCGGAACGAACGCCTAAATGAACGGAAGATGGCGACATGAGTAGCCGCCGAGAACTTCATCTGTCTATCAGCGGCGATTAGATACTTGGGGGGTTGATTGGAATGGAAAAATTACGGGATAGAAAACGTGGAAGGGGCGTGGATTCTTGTGATTTCTGAAAGGGCTAGCAGGATCCGATAGCAGCTGGTTGAACGCGTGTAATCGGTGAGGCGTCGCAGACAGATGAGTCTGACGCGTCCCCGAGTCATCGTGTTTGATGCGTCATTTTGATTCCGCCAGCGGGGAAAATGTTGCAGGGCTGCCAAAGGGTTGCGGACAGTGCGGAATGTCAGGCACGGCCCACGTCAAGTCGAAGTTATTAACGGACAAGATCGCCGGGCTGAGGATGGATACGTCGCAAGAGGGATAGTGTGGCCACCCCCTGAAAATACAAGGCAGAACAGCACAAGCGACGAAAAAGGACAAGGGTTGGCTGTTCCAAAGCGGAAGATCGAAGGGGAGTTGTCCAAAAAGGGAATTGCTGCCGCGGATCAGCCAAGGATGAGCAAACGCGGGGGAACAAACACGTGGCGGTATAAAAAAATCGCGCGTCTACACAATGTCCCCTTCTCCTGTCCTCCTCCTCCTCGTGCCTTTAATCCCTCGTTTGGCCGATTTTCCGCTGAACCACTTTGTGTCCTCGAGATCAGGGCCGACGATATCCAGCCTTTGTCCGCAATCCACGCCATCCTAGCGCGAAGCAAGGGACTTGAAAGATGACCGAGTATGACTTTAGCGAAGAAGCGTACAAGCGGTGTGTCGAGCTCCATTGTTGACTTCAACAGAATCTCATCGTCATCATGTACTTTAACTTTTAGACACTATGAAACGCAGGCTCGCATATCGAAATGGACACAAAATACAACCCGCGTTCCACCGGCGGACCCTTTTACCCCGGCCACACCCATGAGTCCAAATGTTGTTCCTTTGCCGGACTCGTCCAAACATCGCCGCTCGCGATCAAGCGACCCAAACAAGGAAGAAAAACATCGCAAGAGCTCCAGGTCTAGATCGAGGAAACGGTCTCCTTCGCCGCCGCCGCCCCTACCCACTGAACGTAGTCGCAGCATGGGACCCCCGCGGCCACGCACGGCGCCCCCGAGGGGTGACGTTCAGCAACCCGGGCTACCCGGTCCAAGTCCATTTTATCTCGCGCCTGTACAACCACCGGTGAATTATACATATGCTCCCGGCTACCATCCACCTCCTCCACTGCCATCTCCACATCACAATCGTTCGCGCTCTAGTGTCGCCACGCTACCGCCGGCACCCCCACTGGGCACGCGCATGCGCAGCTATTCCGGCGCGCCGCCGCCGCCGCCCATCCGCTCAGATACGTACCCGTATGCATCTGGCAACAAAGGCTATATGTACCATATGCCCCCTACGACTCCTCCGGGATATGTATATGGGCCGACACCGATACCCCCACCGAGGCAGGCGAGCTCACCGCATTTGCCTGCCCCGAGACCGATGTATGGCGTGCCACCGCCGGTGTACGAGCCTGCGCCGAAGCAGGTTCCGCTGCTCAAACGGGTGTTTGGACTCGGCGGGAAGAATCGCGAGCGGAGTCACAGTTCCGCTAGTAGGGATGGTAAGGGGTGGAAGTGGTGATGTGGTTGGAATTTTTCACCTCTCCCCAGAATCGCAACAGACATCTCAGCCCTCTTCACCGCCGTTCCCGATACCCAACGACACATTTACAATATCGCCATAAAACTCTCGCCCGGCCCGCAGCTTACAATGTCTCCAATCTTAAACCTCCTATCTGCACATGTACCCTTATCAATACTACTGTATCTTAACGCCTGCGCTTCCGCTTTCGGTCATCTGGATTCCCGCATTCATATGGCTATCTTCGTTGTAGCTTAATTCCGGGTCTCTCATCATCTCCGGGAATGAGTCCATCAAGTCAAGTTGCATCTGGTCGTTGAGATCTGAGTAAGTCAGCCGAATGGACGGTAAGAACTAAGCTATCCCGCACAGAATTTAACCCAGGGTTGGTTGAGTTTTGCTATGGTAACCGTAAGACTGATCTTGCGTCGTGATCTAGCTCCTGAGGACTAAGATCAGCGACAAGACTCTATTCTGGAGGACATACCGGCAATGTGGTGAAAAGTAAAAAACAACTACTAACCCGTTTATTCGAACGCCGGGAATCGAACCCGGATCTCCTGCTGAATTCCAGATGACGGGAATCAATTTCTGCAGGCGTGCACGATGCACTACATCCGATTCCTTCTCTTGCTTACTTGAACGTCTACGGATTCAAGAATTTCGTGTGAATGGTAAGATGAACGGTTTTTCTTTTCAACCCAGCCTGGCCATCGTTGAATGACCCATGAGAGACAGTGAGTGGTCGCGTCGCTTGGTTGGATAGTAACTCACCTCCTCTACCTGTGAACGCGGAGGCATGAAAGCAAGAACCAAAACGCGGCGTGATGCCATCAATGTGCGGTGAACCAAAACCTCGTTGGTTGAAAGTTGTATCTTTCTGCCTGTCTCGGAAGGTTTTTTCACGGGTTCTTCTGAAGAAAGATAAGGGACCGAGCCATGAGTATGTTATCAACGCGAAAGAAAAATAAAAGTCTTATCTCACCGCTTTATTTGAACGCCGGGAGTCGAACCCGCAATTAAGTCCTGCCGCAGCATAATTCTGGAGTCACCGTTGACTTTCTCTTGAGTAAGTGAGGCGCTTTTTAGCTAACGAGAACCCATCTAAAACTGAACCTGGGTCAGGCGAGCTTTGTGAGATCTTACAACTGTGGAACCCCTTGAAAATCAGGACAAGGGCGACGCGAGTTGGGCAGGAAGAAGAACTTTGGCAACTCTCGATAAATTTTCCATCCTACCGACTCACAATAGCGAACCAAAAAAAGTCGCGACGCATCGGCCTATTCGAACGCCGGGAATCGAACCCGGACCGTGCGTAACTGAATGGTATGGATACAATTTTTGCAGGCGTGCCCCACACTACGTTCGAGTTATTGATCTGTAGTTTCTGAACCCACCACCGACAGGTCCGTTGAATTTCATTTTACAGCGAAGTGCTCTGAGTTGATATCCCGGTGACCCAATCTAGTCCATAGAAAATCGGGTGAGTTATGCGGGACGAAACACCTACCAACCCTGCAATAACCCTGAGGCGGCAAAGAGCCCCGGGCCCCCCAAAAAAAAAGAAAACCCCTTAGGCTTGGGCTGCCATATTCAAACAGGGGAGTCGAGCCCGAAACTCCTGCCGGGGAAATGCGAAGAAGTCCTGACTTCTGCAGGTGTACTACGTTCGAGTTCCATGGTATATAGGCTTCGGTGAGTGGGCGGATAATCTTGAATCAAATTTTGGGCGCACGCAACGAAGGCTTCATGAAGGTAGGAGGAATGCCAAGGAGTAAACCTGGGGACGTGTTATCGCGGCAAGGCAATGATAAAAAATATCATCGTGGCAAGTCCCCATTCGAACGCCGGGAGTCGAACCCGAACCTCCTACACAGAGATACATACTTCGTACAGACGTATTTCCGCAGGCGTGCGCCCCGCACCAAATTCGATTTCTTGATCCTGGAATTAGCCTCGGCCAGGTGGTGGGTCTTGATTTGAGGCCGCAGTGAACCAGAATCCAACTCGAGTTTGATGAACTTGGCCATGGATTGGCCTCGGGGAGGGTTGGGATGAAATATTTCTACGACTATCGACCCCGGTGAGTTAACCCACTGGCAGGGGTTCGGGGAATGAGCGAAAAAGTTGACATACCATGCCCTTGCCCTTGCGGCGGCAGACGTAATAAAAAGGTGCCGAATCCGTCTGTATATTCGAGCGCCGGGAGTCGAACCCGGGACTCCTGCAGTGCTGCAGGCGTGCGCCGTGCACCAGATTGGATTCCCTTGCTGCTAATGCCTAGTGAATCCGCACTGAATTAGTAGCGCGGAAACGGATTCAGAAGAATCAAAGGTAATCGCACTTTTGGCATGACCCCGAGAGTAGTGCTTTAAGTACTCATCTCAATTGCAGCAGACGCAACAGATATGAAAGGTAAGATTTAAAAAGCATCGATGAGTTCTCATCCATATTCGAGACGCCGGGAGTCGAACCCAAGAGTTGTTGCCTGCATTTAATTTGGTATTGACAGTCTCGAAATTGGCCGCAGGTGTACGCCGTGTACTACGTCCGAGTTGTTGTTTGTTCGAGCGCTGCTATTGCCACCTGGTGCAGATGCGGATGTCATGCGGCAGTGAAATTCAAAGCCAGCCACCAGCGGGAAGAAGTAAATGAAGTTTTTGGCGCCGGCGAAAGAGTGAGACTCTTTTATTATTACCTGGGTGGACTGCTAGACTGCATTCCTCGAGGTGTGAACGTGTTCGTGAACTTCGACATGAGCGCAAGGCAAGAAGGCCGTGATGTCATCGCTTATGCGTTGTTTGCCTGCACCTTCCTAGTCTCTCAAAGACAGACGCTTCAACGATCAAGCTCGGAACTCGCTTGTTGAAGTCTGTTAGTTACCGCGGGGGTCCGATCGCAGTGCTCCCTTATTACATAATTGCGGACTTTGAATTTTCAGGGGTCCCATCACTGAGCACAAAACTCCCTCTTCGACGCGTTCTACCTGCCCGTGGCACACCGTAGGGACTGCCATGTGTTTATATCGCCCTGATGGGCGTATTACCATCAAAATCCTTGTCAACGAAACTGGATTGAATCAACTGCCTGCCTAGGGCCAGGATCCAAGCTTGTTTAACCAAGGAATCTCCTGGATGTTTCATCGTCGTCGACTTGTCGTGTCCTTTGCTGTGCAGTAAGTAGGGTCCGAAAGTCCTCAGCATTTTTCACTCTATCTGCTCAATAACTTTGACTGCTTCAGGCTTCAACTTCCGACGCGGGCTTCACCTTTGAACGCAGGGGAATCCGAATGTCCGTGGGGCTCTAGTTTCGCAGGAAACCCTGCAAAGGATGGTGTCATTCTCCCAAGCCTTCTCAATGTTGCCGCGTCGCGCTCCAAACCTCTCGGTATGTGGTTGAAGACCCCGCCTGCCTCTAAGCTTACCTGGATTCCCTTTGACTCTAACCGCGGGTGGATCTGGGGATCAAGATGTATTCCAGAGCAAGATACATACGAGACAGTACGTAGGGCGAGAGAATATGATGTGATGCGGAAAGTGGTGCATTATTCCCGAGCAGAAAACAGATGGAATGCAGTTCACGCACCGCGCGAAACGGCTGCATTGACATTACCGTTTGCACACCGCGCGCGCGCGCCGATGAGCAGTGACCGGCACTGTAACGACGTGGCGGTATGGTGAGTGAGTCAAGGGAGAGGGTGCGGAGTACGCACCTTGCAGCGGGATCTCGCGCCCGCGCCATTCCCTTCGTCTCTCTCCTTTCCTCTCGTCCCCGCACCCATTGTTGTGCTTGTTGTGCGTTCACATCGTCGGCGTCGGCGTCGGCGGCGGTGTCGAGTCGGAGCTTTGAGGCGGTGTTGGCGTGTGTGGGTGTGAGAATAAGCCGCAAGTAAGTGAATGCGAACGGTGATGCAAGTAAATTGGAGCATGCACCGTGAACGCGTGTACGCCAGTTTGAGCGGGTCTCCCGCGCTCCTGCGTGCCCCGTTCCCGCTTCCCTGGGCATTCGGCTCGTTGGGATCGTCGGCGGTGTGGTGTGAATCAGCAACACGCAATGCGCGCGCACGCCATTTCGTCCTTTCCCGCACCTTTCCCCTCCTTACTACATCCCGACGTCGCCCGCGCGGTATGCACGCGGAAGCGTCGGCGCCGCTGAATAGGGACGCTAGCAATCCAGAATCAGCTTGTCTTGAGGGCTGGTTCCGGAATAACGTAGAAGGAAACTCACATATGGCGTCGAGAGCCAGATCTTCACATGGGACGACCGAAGTCCGAATCAAGAGAGTACATAACTCAAGAGTATGAAATCCGCCGTGTACATTCAGGCATTGGCGTCCGCCGCAGCGTATGAATTGGTCGGAGTACCAGCACTGGCAGGGCGGTGGTGTGAGCTTGATGGGCACAGGCATGTTTGGTTGAATGGTAGACTGAGACAGAGAGAGAGTATCTGAGGACAGACAGGGCGAAATTTGAGCGATGGGGGGAGAAGGAACGCGCCGTTGGTGCTGCGGAAAAGAAGCGCGCAGTGGCACGTGTCAATTCAAACTCCGCAATTACATAATAAGGGAGCACTGCGATCGGACCCCCGCGGTAAGCACTAGACTAGCACCTTCCCGCACCCTCTCAAGTTCTACCGTCATCCCCAAGTCATCCCTCGCACTCCCAAATCCAGAGTCATTATAACGGCTCGTCACTGCACCAAGTTGGATTCAACGTCTGTCTGCCACCGCGTCTCTGTCAAACTTGCACGAAATTCAACAAACTTGGGATTTTTATCTCTAATTCCATCCATCACCGCGCGTTAACATGACTTGACTATGGCGACAAATCTGGTCCCAACAATCTTCTCCGCCGCGGCCCCCGCCACCCCGCCGACGCAATGAACGGCACCCACGTCACACGCATGCCCGTCAGTACGATGTTACGGCTGCCAACACAAGAGCAAGCGCGCTCCTGGCCAGTGCGCGATCCTATTTGCCGTCGCTCGAACATGCGAAGGCGTATCTGCCTGACTGCATTGCGGCGTATTTGCGTGCGTCCTATGATACACATTGATGAATGGGTAAGTACTCATTTATGTGAGCGCGATGTAGCTTCGTCCGAATCCCCATCCACCGCGTCCGCACCCGTCGACGTCGGGGCACGCCACCACCGTTCCGTACACCGCTTTCGCGCTCGAGCCCTCACGGCAACCACCAACACCAACACCAGCAGCATCACCGTCGCTGTCGGGCACGGTGTCTCTGTGCCGTATGCGGAGTCCGGCCAGAGCCCTATTCAATCCTCCTTCACATCAAGCACCTACTCCGGCCCAGGGCTCGCTGGCCTTGGTGCGGGTGTGAGCTTCTCCTCGTCCCCAGCGCACCCGACGACAGCATGCATGGGCCACCCCGCGTCTATGAACGGCGTCGCACCGCGGAGGGGTTGCTGGCATCGCATCCCGGCGTCGATGCCGATGCGTACGCCTTGTGCGGATCTGGGATTGCCGGGAGCCCCATCGTGCAGTCGCCTCCAGCGAGCCGGGCGAGAGTAACGAGCGCGCGCTGCCGACGGAGACGCAGCACCCCGTGTCGTCCCCGCTCTTCTGCTTGCATCCTACCCCGCCGCTGGACCCGAGCCGCACGTCAATGCGCACGACGTCGCCGCCTCTTCGTCCTCTACGGCTACTACGCAGACGCAGACCGATTCTTAACCCCGGCCTCCTCCCCTCGCACCCTGCCGCGGGGCCGCAGTCGCACTTCAATGCGCATTCTTCTACACAGACGCGGGCCGGAAACCGCCCGAATGTGCACACCCCGCACAAAGTCTGGATGAGGCGGCCCGATTCCTCTCGCTGTTCCTCTTCCCTCTTCCTCTCTTTTACCACAGATAGTGCGTACACCGCGTCGAGCGAGAGCGATCTTGCTTCTCCCTCTGCTTCCTCCACTACACAGCCGGGATCGACGTTCCCGCCTTTCGTGGGCGACCTCGGCCTTCCGGGCTCAGCGCGGGTGCGGAGCTCGGCGGCCCTCAATTCTTCCCGACTGGTGGACGTAGTCCCGACGCGTAATTTTGATAACTCTCCACACCATCTTACTTTTTCGCACGCGCGCGCGGCCTCACGCAAAGAAGACGAGTAATGAAGCAGAGCTCTTAACACTCGACTCCTCGCCTCGGGTTTGTGCTTCTCGTGGTTAGCCGAGTCTTTGCCGCGCAAGCCGATCGGCCGGCATCATGATGATTCTCACGGTTCAAGCTTGGATGGAGGCGGGAGCAAAATCGGGCCAAACGCGGCCGAAAAACCAAGTACGTTGAGCCTCACTCTCCTTTCGCTAGTCTCTCAAAGTCAAACTCTAGAAAAATTGAATGAGACCAGTCGTCGATGCAATTTTACATAGATAAATAATATGTAGTTGGGGTAGAAGATCTATGGCCAGGTTCAATCTAAACCCTTGACAAAATCTGAAACCTCGGTTAGCACGACGAAACGGAGTCATTTCTCCTTCAACCCCACCTTGTCCATGCGAATTTCATATTCCACGTCGTGGAGGTTATCCCCGAAATCCTGTGTCTGATACGTCTGATAAATTAAATGTTAAGCGCCAGACACCAGGATAACTTTGTCCATACCTCGTTGCTTACTATGGTGTCCTGACAGATTTAAATTCAACCAGGCATCAACAATAACCTCGGCGTTGCACTTACCTTGTTATCGCTAGTGAATCGACTGCTCAAATTTGATGGGTACCTCAAGGCCGACAGACCGCCAGATGCGGGGGCGGCGAGGAGGTCCGTAAACCCGGCTCGCGCGTTGAGGGTGGACATCATGCAATTGGAGTGCAACTTCGACAGGGGGATATTCCACAGGAAATTGCTGTCGTGCCTGCCGTCAGTGCGAGAGCTCACTGTGTAAGTCCAAACTTACACTGTTTTACCCTGCAGATGTTCAGCATCAGTGACTTGCCCAAAAATAACAGACTGGACGACGGGTTTACCTTCAAGAGGATAAAGCAAAGAATGTCCAATACGTTGACGATAGCACTGGTGGGAGAATTCTTTCAATGCCATCCACGGTGGGAGACCCAAACTGAGACGCACGTAATTACACCCGTCTGAACAGTCACTGTGTTGATCTCTCAGAACTCGCCATCGCAAAAAGAAATAATTGAACCACGCACTCCTCACAATTCGATCCACCACGCTATCTGTGCGCGCAAACCCAGTTTTCTTCTTCCTCTGAGTAGAAGGAATTTCGTGGTATGTAGGTGGATCTTCGATCGGTGATGTGCGAAGACTCACCAAAGCCCAGGCTACACACACTGCGATGCAAAGGTCGGTTCCCACAGATGATGCGAGCCACACTGTTGCGGCATTGTATGCGCGGGGAATGTGATCCCACCGATGTGCGCCTGAAACTCGGACCTAACCATGGTTTTAATTCAGAGTTCCTTTCGAGGACTCGATGAGGATCCACCCACAATGGTCCATATCCCGCCGCCTGGCATATGTTTAATATAAGTTTTGTCACGGCGAGCGAGGCAAGTCACGCACCAAAAGAGACCGCGGCCAAGAGCGCGAAGATAATAGGTAGGATCATGAGTCCGGTGAGGGCGCGGATACGCCAAATAAAGAACAGCTGGATTGGGAAGCCGACCAGTGTCTGGGGCACTCGGTATGTTTACATGTTGTCTTTACCTTGACAAGATGGAGACTCACAACACAGAGAGGCTCTGCGTCCGATGACGAACAGGTCAGCAGGCGCCAGGGACTAGGATGAATTCTTACGGGTTATGAAGACTGGCAAGCCATTTAGCAAGCAGTTATTCGCTCGTGTGGAGTGGTATCTTACGGGTAGGCAGGTTGCCTGGAATTGAACCGTACTCCAAGACCAGGGGCTGGTACATATACGCTATCTGAAGGACACCCAAGAGGTCAGCACCGAACCGGCTTCAAATCACATAAACCCACATCAAGCGCGCTGTTGGAACATTCTGCGAAGAGCACATAATAAACCTGAATGTTGGAGTGAGGAGGATTTATATTTTAAATGGGATGGCATTGACAAGAATCCGTATCCATAGGGCATCCCTGGAGCAGGACACGCAAGGGTCAATGACACACGAACTCGAGTGAAGACACGGCGCACCTCTTTGGCGATTGAAAGTAGGTCATCATCTTGTGTCTCTGTAAGTAAATATTCCTGCCCCATTGAACCGTAACTCACCTGAGCGATCAACAACTAAATATTCGTCCCACACAAAGTCAATACAATTATTACAAGATTGAAATTCGACGCACACCAAAGAGAATCAGGTTGAAGAAGACACCTACATCAGCAAAAGCACAATTTACGCGCCATCTTTTGATCTTGTGATGTCGCGTAGGTCGCGTCCACGAGAGTACGCGAGCTTTCGATGGATTCTATATTTTTGTTTGGTCTTTCTACTTACCGCACCCTCACATTGGGCTCATTTGTGGCTGCAGATGGCTTGCTCTTGACCCATTCAATAATCTTTACACGTTGAACTATTCGTATCGGCCCGCATTTCATCCAAAGCTGTGCTCGCGTCGCTCGCGTAGACTCGCGTAGGGCGGTCGCGTGTGATTTTTGACATAGCTCGTGATCGCGCACACGCGCGGTCTTTGACGTCTTGTGGACTCGCGTACGCGCGCGTGCGAGCTCGTACGCGACCTCACGCGCAGATTGTGAAAATCCCGATGTATAGCCAAAGCACCAAGAGGTCAGAGAAGCAGAAACCAAGTGGGAACCCAACCGACCGATAAGTAATGGCCCGAATCTGAAGTGTGAAAGGTCAGTTCGTGTCTGCTGAATCCTGAGCTGCTGAAGAACGTACAGAAGCTGAACATCGATGATAGTTCCAAAAGGCGGAGGAGTCTGAGTGGGCGAAGACATGACCAGGACGATCGTCGAGGAAGAAGCCTGACAAAAGAAGGGGAACTATATGGTATACCGTTGCAACTTGCGACTTAAATGTGAAGACATCACATCGGAGATAGGTGGATTCCAGTGGTCCTTCAGTGATATTCATCTTACACAGGAAAAAAAACTGACTTCTAGTGCTCGACCATGATCATCATGGTCCATCGCCGCATTAGCTCGGACCACGCCCTAGGAGGCCGAATGGTCCCCAGAGGATACCCACTACTGTACTATTTTGATGGAATGTTCAAGTGACGGGTGATGGAAGGTCGTGAACTGAACGACTTTGGTACAAGTGACGGTGACATTCGAATTTTTGGGCTCAAATAGGGTTAAAACCTCGGCTGGCACTTGCCGGCCATCCCATTATGGTAATTTTGCGTGAGTGCCGAGAAATGAACACCAAGTCCAGGGAATACCTGTGGCGACGGGTGACATGGCGTAAACATTGAGTCGACATAGTAAGCAGCATGCCTTCAATGTCTCCCCTCGCGTCCTTATACTGCTGGCGCACGATCTTCAAAGAATTTGGCACTCCCACAAAACCTCCATCTCATCTAGTCTCTCTTGACAGACATCTATCATATCTAGCTCGTACCTTACCATTTCATCCGCGTGGCCGCAGACATATCATCAGCTGTGGAGTCCTGAACGCGGCCAAACAGGTCTTCTTTCATGACCCACCCAGGACCCACCTGTCATGTTGGATTCGTAGCTGCAATGGGATCTTGCCATCCATAACATGCTGTTCAGTGGGTGTTTTTTCATGAATTTGCAGCGTTCAGAACGGAACGGCACTGGCCGTGAGCAGCTGTCGTCGTTGTGGCAGACATCTCAATAGGGCTGGTCCGTGATGCGACCGCAGTACTAAGATTAGATTGGGGTAAGGTCAGATATGGCGATAAAACAATCACTTGGAACCGCTAATAAACGAGCAACAAGGCCCCCGTAGGCATATAATGACGTTATATTCATTCTGCGCGTTATCGGAGTACATATGTTTTCGGAATTTGGGGCCGGCCTTTTTGGGTGACCGGGCAAGAATAACTGCGGTTGAGATCTTAGCGCTGCATGATAGCACCGACATGTCTGATCAGGGACTTTTGTGGGGAAGGAGAAGGTGCGCGCTCATGGGGTGAGTAAGCTTGGGTACCTTCAGTGGTGCGATTTCAAAGTGGCGTCTTAGTCACGTTCCGTGTCACTCGGTAAGTAGCCTTTCCAAAAGTAGAGCTTGAAATCCGGGGGGACTCGGACTGCGAGTTACCTCGGTGCTTGCGATTGCACAGTTTCTCGAATAATTAATATTGTGCATTCAGATGAGGGCGGTTTCCAACCGAAGTTGAACGAGACCAAAATGAGGAGTGAGATAGTCTCTCATAGACAGACACTTCAACAATAAGCGCGTTCCTCGCCTGTGGAAGGAGTGAGACCTACTCACCAACATATTTGCTTATTTCTTATCAGCGGCTGGATCGTCCTCAGCCTCAGTCTGCCCCAACCCTAGAATTTGAACTATCACGTCTCCCCCACAACGGACAACTACACACGCACCGGCAGACAACCCATCCGAGGACCCTTACCTGCTTGCGGGCACCGAGTTCAGTAGTTAGTTTCCTTGCGGTATACAAATGCAGATACAAGAAAAGAAAGAAGAAGGTCGGATGTGCACAAGCAGGCAGTCTGAGTTCGATTCCCAGCGTCCAAATGACCCATTCGATGACGGTTTTCCTTGGTCGAACAGTGCTACGCCGAACTCAGCCGCGCAAACAAATTGACCGAAGTTGATGAGAGAGTGCGTACTCATTGCCCTCGTTTGGGTATAGGTAAATATCAGTTGTGAATTATTGTTGTGTAAGCGGCGAGGAACCCGCAGCCTCTTTGAAACTTGCCTAGTTGCGCCCTTCAACATCCCGCAACTATAATCAATCGGCGGGGTAAACACTCACCTCAATGGCCGTACTTATGAAGCCGCACCACCTACAATGATACATGGTTTCTAAGGAGGGGGTAAAAGATATTTCAGGGAAGCCTGGCTTATTTGGACGCTGGGAATCGAACCTAAATCGCCTGAAGCTTCAGATTGAAAACATTTTGCAGGGGTACGCCGTGCACTATAACGATTCCTCGTCTGGTTGAATACTGCCATACATGCTGTGCATGACGTGCAGTTCCTGACCTTCTCGTAACGCGGTTTGGTTAGCGGACCTGCCGCGCAAGCCGACCGGCCCGCATGATGTCAATTCCCACGGTTCAGGTTTGGACGCAATGCGGCGAAACGCGATCCAAGCACTCAGTTTGAACTTCGGTGGAAGCACTTCTAACTATTTCACTTTTCTCTACTATATCGCGCCGGGAACCTGGCCACCTAAGGGATTTCGACCTGTTCTCGCCTTAATATAGGCTTTCTCTGACCGGCGCCTTAACCCATGCGATAGGCGCGCACCTTGGGAGGATATTGGGCATATTCTCAGAATTCTTCACCCTGTTTTGAGCACAATACGAATATAATTGTTTGGGACTTCCCAAAAGGGAAATAATGGGGAAGCTGGCCACCACGAATATGCCATTATTGCGGGCCATTACGCGCCTGCGATCTGGACTATGTTGCATAAGGGGTTCATACCATGTATTCCGGTCACATTCATTGTGCATTGAAGGGCGTAAATCTGTGTTAAGATATAGTTTATGACCCCAATTGGAGCTTGGAAGGCCTCCCGAGATTTAAACAACGCTGGGGCACCAGTGTTAGGACATGGTTGGCCAAAATAAGCTGTTGGGAGGTTCATTGGAAGTTAATGAACATACCTGACCACAGAGTTTCACGTCTGAAGGGGTTTCCAGAGAACCCGGCGTTTGATCTTTTTTCCGGGGTGAAAAGTGTGCTTTTATACTTCTTCCCCCACGGAGCATGACAGTGATTGGTTGGCAGAGTGTGTAGTGCATTATATTGAGGTTTTACCCGATATAATGCCCTGGACAAAACCCGAAGAGTGTGTTCTGGACGGGCACGTCGGTATCTTGAGTCGAAGATGGAGATCGGTAAGTTTGAGCAGCAATCATGCAAGCAGACTGGTAGATGCCTAGGGCAATCGACGGCGTCGGCTGAACGTCTATGACAGAACCCGACATTGGGCGAAAATTTAGAGAGTTTAATCTCGTGAATTGGTGAAGGATTGGATGAGAAAGAGACGAAATAGTCGCGCGGAGTTAAGGAAATTGATTTTCTCACCCTCTAACGGGAATCAAACCGGGCACAGCCTTTCATCAACTCATCACTTTTGGTTGAAAATCGGTCTCAAGGTGCACAATGGGTCACAGTCCACCATGGAAGCACAAGGGGAAAGTATTATCAAGTCCTGGCCCTTGTATTTCACAGCTGGCCAGCTTCTTAGTGTGGCCAGCTTCCCAGCGCGATATAGTAGTTCCTGTTTAATTTTTTTTCGCCAGATTCAAGCAGTATTCATCCAGACGAAGAATCGGTTGTAGTGCACGGCCGTGAGTGGCTAATGGATGTTCAACATTCTCCGCTAGTGTACAATTAGATGCAAACCTGCCATTTTTCTAAGCATCGCCCATCTCCACCAGGGCATAAGGCGGTGCTGGCTCCTCAGTCTGTAGCCGCTGAGCTAAGAGCTGGACTAGGTCCGACATGGGGAGTTCGGACACCATCTGGAACGGCACTGCTGTACCGCTACGACCATGACTGACTCCACCAAATGTGGCGGTGGGGGATGCGGATGCAACTTCTCGAGCGTGGTTGTTCGCCCCAAATTGCCCGGGACCGCTTCTCATCTCAGGCTGGGGGTTGGATACGAACACCGGGATTGTGGCCGGTGGATTCCTCGCGCTGGTGCTGTAGGCGCGTGGAGCGATTCTTGCCATTTCCCACATTTGACGCTCGCGCCGCCGCCGTAGGACAATAAATGCGACCAGGCCACCAACGATCCCCGCAAGTACCGCGCTTACACCTCCCACAACTGACCCTACTGGCACCGAATGCTTCGAGTTGGGCGGGAGTGGACCTGGAGGAATTAATATTCAGTTATCAACCAAGGTTGGATCGCTCACGTGGTGGAGAGGACGAGGATGCGGTATGCGTTGACGAAAACGAGCGTGGAACTGGGGGAATTAATGTTGACATCATCAACCAAAGATTAGACTGCCTACGGGATGAAGGGGATGAGGATGTAATTTGTATCCAACCAGAAGATGAAGTTGGGAGAGGAACTGTGGAAATTCAGGACGAAGTTCTCAAGCAACGGTGAACCGGCACTCACGTGCGGTGGACGACGGCTGCTCGATTTGGATGACGTCTGGGATTGGTGGGCCGCTGTACGCATTAGTTGCCCTGGGACTTGTGGTTATGCTGGCGAAGAAACTGAAGATCCCAAAATTCGTGTCGATGAATCCACACTCAAACCCGCTGTCACTACCGAATCGCTCAATCCAGCCCGAGGCGGACGCGAAGATCGTTCGCGAGACTAGATGGTGTTCATCAGTCTCTCGCGACGAAAGTTTTGTTGGAGCTTGGACACACTCGTTTTATCCGCGTCGTTGACCACCTGGTATAGGTAGGCAGTCGCTGAGCCATCTGTGGCGGTGGTCAAAGGCACCAGGGGGAGGGTGCGCGTTTCGCCAGAGTCAAGCAACTCCCCAAATTGCCACAAGGTAGCAGCAGCCTTTTGAGTTTGACCCACACTGTCAGCTGTGAGGGATGGTTTAAAAGCAACCTGGTAGGGTTTCCGCGGAGACGCACGCACCAGCATACAGAGCTAAAACCACGGATAAGACCGCAATCCGGCCAGGGGGAAGCAAAACCGGCTAAATGTATTTCGTTAAAACATTATTATTGTGTTGTCGACAAAATGTCCCGACCATTCTGCGACCACCGTATCTGTAGGTGGGTGGGGGAAGGGATGAAGGCAGATTCAGAAGCAGTGAACAAGTCCGTGCAAGAATGTGATGGATGTGTCTCAGAGTGTAAGAATGGAAATCACATCTTGAACATGAGGGGTGATCATCTAAATTCCGTTTGGCTGGAGCGCTCTACGTGGCTTGGCGTTTAAGGCTTGTGGTGTAATCGGGGACAGAGAAATACTTGGAAACGATCACGTCATAATTACCCGCAGTTGCGGCGGCGACGGTGTTGGGCCTTGCCCGATAAAATCCTCGAGCTCCTTGCGAGCTCCTCGAGTTTTGTTTCAGCACTTAGCTATGCTGGTCCCTCGTGGACATGATGGACAAGAATACGGGGCGCTTGCGGCGACCGTGAGATTACAGAGTCACAGACGTTGGCACGTCTCACACTTTTCATTTTGAGTCTGACATATGATCGTCATAATCTGCCGCGTTGAGCGGCCCAACCAATGGCGACCTGACCAAACTCGCAGCCTTATGGGAGCTAGAGGCAGAAATCATACGAGCTCTTGTCGTGGTTACGGAGGCAGCAAAGACCTTTTGACAGCATGGTTGCCTCAGGCCGGAGGGGGGCTATCGTCAGAGCCCATATGCATGACTAGATGCAAGTGCACATGCTCGTGTCTTACCCTTGTTAGTTACAGCGCATGTTCCGGACCTTAGTTGACTCGGGTTCCCAAGTAACTGATTCGGATGTTGAAATGAAAGGAGAGCTTGAGTCCTATGGTTGTGGTGCCTGCAAATACATCATGGTGTCAATATTCTATAATTAAAGGAGAGTTGTGTAGGTGCATAAGTTTGACTTGGGTGGACGTTGACCAGGCATGATCAACTTCCGGAGTGATAGTTACATTACCGCTAGTGGATATTTCGGTTGACCATTGATCTCAAGAAATTTCGACTGAACTAATACATGGAACCTCAGACGGAATGTAATTGATTCCAGTTGTTTTTCCTCTTCCGTCATTAATGTACAACGAGGTGGAAACTTGCCATCTACTAGCCCGCATAGGGTGGTGCTCGTTCCTCCGTCTGTACTCGCTGAGCTAAGAGTTGAAGTAATTCCGACGTGGGGATTTCGGAGGCGACCTGGAATGGGACTGCTCTACTTGCACCCGCATCATTCGATGATGTTGGGGAGCCGGCGTCGCTGGATACTGCAGCGGCGGGCGCAGTTTCTCGAACGCGGTCAACCCGTTTGAGTGTCCCAAAACCCCTCCCGAGTTCAACCTGAGGGCTAGACAGGAACACCGAGTTCTTCGCCAGGGTATTCCGCTCAACCCCCCCGACATCATAGGCGCGAGGTGTGATTTCCGCATCTTCCCACATTTGACGCTGTCGTTGCCTCCGTAGAAAGATAAATGCGAACGATCCACCGAGGAGCACTGCGAGCATTCCAACTACAGCACCAACGATCGGCCCCACTAGTTTCAAGTGCTTGGAATTCGGAGAAGAAGTGGCGGGTGGAACTGGAGGGATATATTGATATTGAGTCATCAACCAACTTGAAAGTTGAGCCGCTCACATGGCAGAAATGACGACGAGGCAATTTGCGAAGACGAAAGCGGGAGGGGAACTGGGGAAATTGTCATTGAATTCATTACTCAAGATTGGGCTGCTCACGGGAATCAGAAGACAGGCTTGAGGGCGGGAGTGGAACTGGGGGAATTGTTGTTGAATCTATCAGGCGATGTTGAACAGGCAGCTCACGCGGTGTAGACGACGGATCCGCGATTTTTACGACTTCCGTGATTGGTGTGCCACTGTTCGTAGTGGTTCCATCGCTATTAATGTGAATGCACATTCCAAAGTCCGAGTCGACGAGACTACAGCCAAACCCGCCGTGCAAGCTGCCGAAGTGCTCGCTCCATCCCGAGGCAGAGGCGAAGATGGTGCGCGAATCTATATCATACATCACTTTCGAAATTTCTCGCGAAACTCTCGAGACTTTCGACGCACCCATGGTTGGGATCGTCAAGGTTGTGACACCCGCAGCATTTGTCGTAGTCAGCTCGGCGTCGTTGACTACCTGGTAGAGGTAGGCCGTTACTGATCCGTCGGTGGCGGTCGTCAAAGGCTGCATGGGGAGGGTGCTTTGTCCGGGGAACAAACGATTCTCGCCAAATTGCCAGAGGGTAACGGCCGTTTGAATTTGAGCTGCGCGGCCATCTGTGAGAGATGATTTATGCATTGGCAATCATGCGTGTTTTGAAAGCAGACGCACCAGCATGCAATGCTAGAACCACGAAGAGAACCGCAAAGAGCACGGGGTGAAGTAAGACCTGCTGAACTGATTTCGTTAGAACGTCATGATTATTTTGTTCACGGAATGCCATGCGCGTACCATTTTTGTGACCACCGTACCTGTCGGTGGGCAGAAGAACGAATGAACACAGAATCGGAAACAGAAAACAGGTTAGTGAAAGACCTCAGAGCTTATACGTCGCGGAGTCTGAGAATATAATTAAACTGTTACTACCAGCAGAATCACATCTTGGTGATCATCTGGATTCTGTTGGTCCTGTAACATTTAACGTGGTCCTGGCATGTTACGGGTTGTACGGAAAACTATTATGGGCTTCAATCGACCGTATTGTCAAGTGAACCACTGTCTATTCCACTAAATTACATCCTGTATTTATACTCCTCGAGGGAACAATCGGTGAACTGAACAATGTTAATGCTACAACTATGCGCGGAGTCCAAAAGCATAAATCAAACAATAGTTGACATGTTAAACGCGTGGGGGAGACGCGTCGCGCCGCGTCTCACGAGATATTTCAGGGAGTTGAACTCCATGACAACTTAGCTCCGAGTCGTTCACCTGCGCCACGATGTGCGCCTACGTGGTCTTGATGGACTGATACATTCACGGCCCAAATCCTAACACAGAGTGGGGCTTCGTTGACATCTTGTGGAATAGTGTGAGGATAAACACCCACAACTCGACAGGTTGTCTCGAGAAAGATTTCCCTTGCGGTACTGGTTTCTCTTGGTTTTGCTTTCAAAAAGCTGACTTGTTTTTGTTCAAAATTGAATTAGTAAAACAATCTCTATTGTACCGGAAATCAAACTGAACCCTCGCGGTGGGCTCCAGATGAAATGGGCAAGATGTGCTAACAGTGAATTGAGGCTAGAGTGTAGCACGAGTATCAAATATCACGAATATTCGTGCCAAGCCATTTGCGAATTGCGAATAAGTATTCGTATTCGTGGATTGAGGTGGCAGTGCTATTCGTGCAAATGCGAATATCAGGTTTTGGAGAGGTTGATATTCGCGAATATTCATCAGGTAATCCTAGGTTAATCACCGTGGAATACTGTAGTATTTCAATCAAATGTTCAAGTGATGGGTGACAGAGGGTGGTGAACTGAACAAATTTAGTGCATGTAACGGTGACATTCCAATTTTTGGGCTCAAAGAGGGGTAAAAAATGTCGGCCGGCACTTGCCGGCCCTCCATTTATGGTAATTTTGGGTGATTGCCGAGGGATGAACACCAAGCCGAGTGAACACCTGTGGTGACAGGTGACATGGCGTGAAATTTGGTCAAAATAGTGCAGTAAAGCAACCTCAGATCCGGGAGTTTGTTGTTGAGGATGACAGCTCGTAGTTCAGTGGCTGAAATTGAACCCTATATGGATGCTATTCATGAATAACTCACAACAACGAGTATTTAAACTCGCTGAATGTGAATAGTTGCTACTCACGAGTATTCATGAATACCGCTTACTAATCCACGAATACTCGCCATCAATACTCGTATGAATGCGAATATCACTTCTCCCACATTGATGAATATTCATATTCGCGAATGTATATTCGTGCTAGACTCTAATTGAGGCTAACTAAGCTAGAGATGTGGGCTAGCTTGAACACTTACACACCACTCTTAAAACCTAACACACCACACCAATTAAGGCTCCAACTGTTTTTGTTTACCGGTGATAAGCCAGGAAACTACTACGTGTGAAAAGAGGCAATCTTTTCATTTTTAACAGTGAACTATACCAAAGCTATAATCAACCAGAGCTGATTGTGACCTCATACAAGTCTGATTAAATGGTCCAACTGGCTAGGGAGACCCTGATATGTGCAACCGGCTCTATGGACAGGAAGTACCACTATTAACTGAGTCGCCAAAAATTAAGTGCACAAACTAGACGGATATGTAATAAGATTCGGAAGGGCCAAAGTGCCAGCCAGACCGCTTACCATGAGGAGTTGGATCCATGAACTATACGGGACGGAGTAGCTACGATCCAAACCCAGTTGACCAGAGGTCGTCTGTTTGGAGGAGTTTGAACCAAGGACGCGACACGATTGGGCACGTGACTTCGAAACGTGATAAACCAAGGAAAAACTTGGTGCCTTGACTTACATCGGAAAGCCAGCTGCTCTATCTCGGGTAGCCAACCAACGGTCTATCTCGAGATGGACCCGGAAGACCAACCGAACAGGCTGTTTGGCGCGAATGGGGAACTGCTTCGGGTACTTGCTGAACTACTCTGGGATATGAAGTGATCTGTGATCGCCAAAAGACAAAGTGATCTGAGACGAAGTTGAACCAAGTCCAGTCAAACTTACTGGCATGGGCTATACCAAAAACATCTACGAACTAGGCGGTCATCTGGTTGACTGAGTTAGGTCTAAGAATGCGTTGCAGAGGGAGCTGGAAGCGGCAGGATGAAGAAGACATGGTCAGGAAGAATCAAACACCCCACTCACCAAAAAAACGGACCAACCTCCATCTAGACCACGGAAGCCAGCCGAGCTAACCAATCGGAAGAAGAACTGAAATATTTGAAACACTGATACCGGATAGTTTACCGAATGGACATCAATTATTTATTAGTCATCTATTTACTGTATCAGGTATAAAAAAACATTAGAGTAGAGTAGAAAGTAGCAGATTCCCTGGGAGGGTGGCCTGACACGCCATTGGTTCTAGTTAGTCATGCTCTTGGACTGCTAGTTGCTACACGCACTTGTATTTCGCACACCCTTGATTGATTGGATTGGAAACAGACAGATTGAACTGAACGGACTTGATTGATTGGAATAGCACGGACTTGTACTGAATGGAATTGGACTCGCACGGACTTCATTGAACGGACTTGAACTTGAACGGACTTGGACTCGCACGGACTTGATCGAATTGAACTGGACTTAACTTATCGAACTGGCTGGACTTGAATATCTGACCGAACCCATTTTGCAACCTAACTAGATGTTCTGTTGTATGTGTGTGTGCAACTATTATCTAAAGAGCATTGAAAACCCCATACCGGCCTAACCCACCATTACTTACAATAAAGCCAGCTTTCGAGCAAAAACCCCAACTTTTGTTACTCAGACTTACCAAATAGATCGTCCTGCTCCTTCAATCTGAAGTAGAGCCAAAGCCTTGAAAGAACTCAATTCATTTGATCTATATAAGCCTAATACTTGGCTTTCACCCCCGAACAAACCCGTTCATCACCCAGTGCAGAGAGTGGTAGTTTTGGTGTTTAGTTTTGGTTTAGTTGGATATACTCCATCTATCTCATTTCTAGCATTTTCCATCCGTGCACATAGTGAAGACCTTTCACTGGCAACCGGCAACTTGCGGGTCAAGGTTGGTGCTCCTAAGACTTTCAGGCCTTAGTTTGGACTTCTTTTTGACGAAAACCTACTATTTACCAAAGGCAAGGTGTGTCCGAATCCACGGAAAATTACCGTTTATGATACATGCCCATAAACATTTGTTGGTGATGAAAAGTGGCTGACGCCAGCTGACTTGGTGATAGCCCGCCTTATCTATCTGACGGGAGCATACTTCAAGATCCAATTTCTGATTTGGTAGGTCTGATGCCCCGGAATTTCTATGATTTAGGTCCAAAAAAGTCCAAAAACGGTAATTTAAATGGTTCTAAATGTAAACTAAATGGTTGGAGCCTTAATGTCATCAATCCCCTGGTGATTATAACACTAAGACTAGCACATCTTCCTAGTGAGTTCAGGTTCTGAGCCGTAGTATGTGACTGCTGGTTTGAATCCCTAGTGCACGAGCAATGATTTATGGCCTCAACTATCCCAACAAACAACTCCAATCTCTGAGCTAGCTCAACCATTTGACCGATAAAACGGGCAAGATGCGCTGACTATGGAATGGGCTAAACTAAGCTCTGAATGCGGGCTAGCTGAACAACTAAAACACCACACACAAAACACCCACACACCAACCCAATCCTATCTAAACTTACTCACGGGGGTCTTAGCGCGTCTTCCTCGATGAGTTCGGGTCCTGAGTAGTAGTATGCGACTGCGGATCTGATGTCTAGAGCACGTATAGTTGTTCTATGCGTTCAAAACGTCTCAAAATGCAGTGTTTAGACGGTAGTTGGCTTGGCTGCTTGGCGTCTAAACAAGACTTCCAGGGAAGGATGCACAGGTTTATATATAAAGAATTGTTACTAGGAATTGCACCGAAGTACAGGTGCCTAGGCGAGGAGGTGTAGCTTTGGACCGAAAATCCTGTTTAAGGGCTATGCTGCTTTGTCTAGACGACCTCTATTGCACTGCTAGCCTCTCAAGAACTAGCGGCAGACTCAGACTCCTTTGAATCTAAGCTCTTTTCCGTACACTTAAGCTTATTAAGGACCTCAAAGTACTATCCAACACAACTAGACGACCGGTGGTTGTCCCAGAGTTCTCCCAAAGTGCTGTGCTGGGTGTGGTTGGTTTTAGCGAGGCGTTTCCTGGTCACCCAATGCGGATGCCCTGCTAGAGTCCACTCGTGATGACAGTCACAGTTCTCAAGCCTTCTTTGTGCGTACGGTCCTGATTATACGTGGAGGCAGTAGCCGCTCACAACCTCCCAATGTGAAGCGTTGCTTATAAGTTCACACAAAAGGTTCTGGATCCAACAAGCAACACTGTGATTTTATAGACTACTGTTACACAGAGAGAGACGGTACTTTAATCTCTGCTAAGTGGTCTGAGCACACCCGAATCGTCGTAACGATGAGCGGGGCATGAACTGGTCTATTGCGGTATTTTATGAGGCTTTACATACAATTCTGAGAGAAAGAGATGAGGTAAAGATCAATGAGTAAAACAGGCCGATGTTCTGGTCATGCAGTCATCTCGGAAGGCGAACCGGGTCTAGGCTGGCTCTGGACTTGCCAGAAGGTCATCTAGATGACGATCTTGGGGGTCCAGTTCGGGTATATGGCCAGTTCGGGCCGTCTAGACAGCTCCCGGAACCTTGTAATTAGCAAAACTCTATCCCCCGACGCCGGACTGCTCACCAATCCGCTCGGATACCCCGATAGCACATGGACTAGACATATATATGTCTGCGCATTGCTACATCTCAACAAGAACTCCTTCTTCATGTTTGTGCTTGTGGCGCCCCAACGCTGACCGCGTCGCATTAGTCACCTGACTGGCTAGAGGGGCACTTAGGGCAACCCCTCCTTATATCCCTAAGCTCCTTGCACTGTCTAGACGCTGTACTTTGCCGTCTAGACCACCTATTGAGCCGTTCTATACTTGTCTAGACACCTGTAGCTTAGTGCGTTGACTCGTCTAGACAGACCCTATATCATGTTGCTTGCTCTGCTAGTGAAGACTATGGCTTTCCTGTGCAGTCGTTGGTTCCTTTGATAGGATAATTGACATCCTGAGGTACTAGATCCCATATAGACCTCCTTGGTATGTGCACTTCGCACAGTGTAACACTTGTAACCACGCCTAGCACTGTACTAATACTACAGCCAGCAGCCGGAGCTCACTCTGACTCTCCTTGGTACCACCGAACAGAGTTCTAGTGGGTATATTGACCCGTCTAGACAGCTTAATTATTACGTAGTAGCGTCTAGACAGACTAGTGCTAAAAAGTGCAAATAATAGCCAGATGGCAGCGTACTCAGCGACACGCTGTTTCACCGAAGCAAGTCTTTCCAAGGGATTGAAATGAACGGGTTGGAGTAAAAAGGGTTTTCCCTAAGGGGACGTGGTTTAATATGTCGTCCTAGGCAAGGTGATAAAGTGTCTTCTGAAAACTTCCAGTTACGGACTATGCTGTGCCAGCTATTCGGTGATCCCGACTCAGCAGATGTCAGGTACCAACTTAGAACCTTGAATCTAAGCTCTTTCCCGTGCGAAGTCCACCCATGAAGTCAATGACAACTCTCAAGTGTTCTCTTTGTGCTCTCGGTGCTGTTTTCTATGTGAAGGTCATCACAGCTCACAAGCTCCCAACACAAGTTTTTACTTATTAGTTCACACAGTTACTTGTCCAACAACACTAATTTGATTTCTATAGACTTTACAAATGAAGAAGATACTTTATCTCCGCTAGCACACCCTTATCATGGAAACAATGAGCGGAGCATAAACGGGTCTTTAGCGGTATTTCATGAGTCCTGTTATACTAGTTGAGAGAAAGAGATGAGGTAAAGTAAAATGAACGAAAAGAGTCCCAAACTGGTCCGTGCAGCTCCCCTACAGCTAGCTAGCTGGGCCTATCGTGCTCTAGACTTGCCAAACAGTCAGCTAACTGACCATCCTGGGGGCCTAGGCTGGGTATATTGCCAATTATGTACAGCTTCACAGCTCCCAGACTCTTTGTATTTGCAAAAAAACCCCCAGCAAACTGTTCCCGCTATTGCCTGCTCACCAAGCCTCTCCCAATCTCTGTCTCTGCATGACCTAAACATCTCTTCCTTTAGTCATTGTGCCATCTTATCTAAAATACATCTCTTGAGTTTGTTTGTTGCAGCTAGCTGCCCACAAACACGTCGTGTTGATCACCTGATCTGTCCAATAAACAGGTTGCGAAGGAGCGCGCTACAATCTGACGGCACTGTGTTTACACGGCTCTGAAGAAACTGTTTGTATGCGCTATACAAAGCAAGGAGATATGAAAACACCACATTGCCCGGGTTTACTGAGTAGGAGCATACTTCACATTGTGAAGTGCCAATCCTTCGCACGAGTGTAGAAGAATCTCCCATCACATCTTTCTCGGAAGGCTAGCCCCCAACGAGAGACTACACTCTTGAGGAACCTAGCACCTTTCTCGAAATCTGTTAAGGTAGGGGCCATACAAATGCTGTGAACATCACATGACCTTTCCCGATTTGGACAATTTTCTCGAAACAAATGCGCCAAAGAATAACTATGGACCTAGGTCCTCAGCCTTTCCATAAAATTTGAGATATATATCCTAAGAGTCTTCCAATCCACCTGATAAGTAAACCTCCGAGAATTGAGGGAGTAGATGTCCGGGCAAAATTCCCATCACCCTTTGATATCAAAAGTAGAAATCACTGTGATGGCACTTTAAAAAAAATGAACTACATTTCACCTGCTCATATGCAAGTTCCAGGGAGTTGTATGAAGGTCAATGGTCAGCATTACTAGCATTTTATAGAAGGACTAAGGTCATAATAGCCTGATAATTATCTGGGGCATTTATTTCAAAGAAATTGTCCAAATCGGGAAAGGTCATGTGATGTCCACAGCATTTGTATGGCCCCTACCTTACTTGCAGAGGAGAAAGCTGTATTGACCACCACCACCACCACATAAAAACTACCACTGTGTGGAAGTAAAGAGCGCTACCAGCCTGATTATTTCCCCCTAGAGGACAAATAAAACTATTGTAATTCAGTTTGACTGTGATTCCACGGCCAGATTCGAGTACAATAACCGCAGTCCACATCACATCGGTAAATTGGTGTCGCGCCATTCCAACGGTCCGAATAACAAACACCGGTTTCCAGGAGTTATCCCGGTGTACAAGCAAGTAATTACACCTAGCCCCTGGGCCTCTCCGCCAACCAAGCCCCAGTGAGCAGATCCCACAGGTTTCCCCGTGCCCTGCCTTCGAACCTGACGAACAAAAAAGCAGCACAAAACCTCACTAATCACCACTTCACCAGAACAATCACCTCTTCAACCAGACAATTTTGTACCCATGAGCCAAGCTTGCGGAGAGAATCAGGAGGATACTTCATTGTGCAATTTGAACAAACAGCTAGATAGATGGAGAGGAATAGCCACTTGGGTCTGTGGGATCAAAACCTCATCGAAAATTCAGCTGTGAGTACAAAGAGTCTGCCCGGTGCCGCAAAGAGTCTACCCTTCATTTCAATTATTTGTGCTCCCGGAACAGCTTTGCGGGACGAGCCAACACATACTCACTCATGCCTTATGAAAACTAACATCGAAAATGTCATAATCACCATGCTATTGGAGTGATTGGTTAGTGTGGATGTTGATTCAAAGGTAAGAAAATACTGCCGGAACTATTTATACCATGATATCAGTGTGAAGCAATGTTTGAATGAAAAAAGAAATCACCTCTCTGTAAAATTGCCAATCATGGACCGAAAATCTACACTGAAGGCAACTTTTTGTACCCATTTAATTTTAAAGGGGCACTCTGATTGCCATGCATTCGGACGCTGGGAGTCGAACCCAGGGAGATCCCTGCTTTGAGATACATACATTGAGCATCACTACTGACTGCAGGTGCTACGTTTGTATCTAATCGGAAGATGAAGTTGGGAGAGGAAGTGTGGAAATTCAGAACGAAGTTCTCAAGCAACGGTGAGCCAACAGCTCACGCGCCGTGGACCACGGCTGCTCGATTTGGATGACGTCTGGGATTGGTGTGCCGCTGTACGCATGAATTGCCCCGGGACTTGTGGTTACGTACACTGGCGAAGAAACTACAGATCCCAAAATTTGTGTCGGCGAATCCACACCCAAACCCGCTGTCACTACCGAATCGTCAATCCAGCCCGAGGCGGAGCCGGATCGCTCGCGAGACTAGATGGTGTTAGATCAGCTTCTCGCGACAAAAGTTTTGCTGGAGCTTGGACTCGCTCATTTATCCGCATCGTTAACCACCTGGTATAGGTAGGCGGTTGCCAGTGAGCCATCTGTGCCAGTGGTCAAAGGCACCAGGGGGAGGATGCGCATTTCGCCAGAGTCAAGCAACTCCCCAAATTGCCACAAGGTAGCAGCAGCCTTTTGAGTTTGACCCACACTGTCAGCTGTGAGGTATGGTTTAGAAGCAACCTGGTAGAGTTTCCACGGAGACACACGCACCAGCATACAGAGCTAAAACCACGGATAAGACCGCAATCCGGCCAGGGGGAAGTAAGACCGGCTAAATGCATTTCGTTAAAACATTATTATTGTGTTGTCGACAAAATGTCCCGACCGTTCTGCGACCACCGTATCTGTAGGTGGGTGGGGGAAGGGATAAAAGCAGAATTGGAAGCAGTAAACAAGTCCGTGTAAGGATATACTGTACTATTTCGCTCAATTCTCCGCGGCTGTGACACGTGACACAAGTTTTCGAACTTCAGTTTTCAAAAATGCACTGTTGAACCCGCCGTGACCGGGGAAAAAAGTTCGAAAATGTGACAGAGACTGGCCTGTTGGCGTGGGGTTGAAACACTGCTGGAAACACCAATTTCAGCTTGATCTGCTATGGTTGAACCAAAAGTTAAATCAGTGTTACTCACCGTTGCAATATTTGCCCAAAGAAGTCGCAGGCTGAAGCAGTTATTTGATGCTATTGAGCTCCGGTTTAGCATTCGAGTAACACTGGTTGAACATTTCGAGTTTTTTTTGGTGAGGCAACACCTGAAAAATCCTTTCAAGGTTACAGCAATTCTTGCACTAAAAATCAGGCAAAAAAATTTGAAACTTCTTTGTGGATTTTTTTTGAACTCTAAGAAAAATTCACTGAGTTTTCAAGAGAAATTAACAGGATTCGCAAAATTCACTGGAAAGTTACAAGTTCCAAACTTCAGTTTCACTGGAAAGACTAATGGAAACCTGGAAACATTTTTCACAAGTTTCTTCACCAAAAAACTTGAAATGTTCAACTAGTGTAAGCGGCGCAATTTTTACAACCAAAAGGTATTGTGGGGGAGAAATTTTAATTTTCAACTCATTTTCAACGATTTCGTGACTTCTTCTGCACTTTCGAAAATGCCATCGGTGACTTACAAATTGAGCGAAATAGTACAGTGATGGATGTGTCTCGGAGTCTATGTTGAACATGAGGGGTGATCATCTGAATTCCATTGGGCTGGAGCGCTCTAAATGGCTCAGCGTTCAAGGCTTATGTTGTCCTCGGGGATAGGGAGATACCTGGAAACGATCACGTTATAGTTACCCGCAGTTGCGGCGGCGACGGTGTTGGGCGTTGCCCGATAAAATCCTCGAGCTCTTCGAGTTTTGTTTCAGTACTTGGCTATGCTGGTCCCTCGTGGAAGCATGATGGATAGATAGCAAGAATACGGGGCGCTTGCGGTGACCATGAGATTACAGACGTTGGCACGTCTCACACTTTTTATTTTGAGGACGACATATGATCCTCATAATCTGCCGCGTTGAACGGGTTAGCGCTCAGGGACGAATGGGGACCTGACAAAACTCGCAGCCTCGTGGGAGATAGTAGACGCAGAAATCACACGAGCTCTTGTCGTGTGTACGGAGGCAGCAAAGACCTTTCAACAGTATGGTTGCCTCAGGCTGGAAGGGGGGCTATCGTCAGAGCCCATATGCATGACTAGATGCAAGTGCACATGCTCGTGTCGTACCCTTGTTAGTTACAGCGCATGTTCCGGACCCGAGTTAACTCGGGTTCCCAAGCAACTGATTCGTATGTTGAAATGGAAGGAGAGCTCGAGTCCCACGGTTGTGGTACCGGTACCTGCAGATGCATCATGCTATCAATATTCTATAATTAAAGGAGAGTTGTGTTGGTGCAGAACTTGGGTGGACGCTGACCAGGCATGACCAGGCACCAACTTACGGTGTAATGGTTACATTTAGTCTCTCCTAGACAGACGCTACAGCAATATCTTCCTCGTACCTCGGTTGTTGTATTACCGCTGGCAGATATTGCAACTAGGAGAGTTGACCATCGATCTTAAGAAATTTCGACTGGATTACATCGAACTTCATACGCAATGGACAACGATGATGGCATTTTTTATCTTCCGCCCACCTAATGTGCCCACCTAACCCCTCTAGTTAGAGAGGGAACGTGGGGGGGGTTCCCTCTCTAACTAGAGGGGATAAGGCGAATTCACGGGAATCCCTTATATCCCTTGTGTGGGGACTTAGGGGATTGCCCAAGGCCGTCCACCAACTACGGCGGGTGGTAGCCACTGCCTCTACGGAGTTCACGGCGGGTGGTGGCCACTGCCTCTACGGAGTTCACCGCCCTCCCCGCCGCCCTCCCCGCCGTCCTCATCGTCTGCCGCCGCCACCGTCGTCGCCGCCGACTCCGTCCCCAGCGCCACTGCCATCACGGGTACGCGCTGCCATCAAACCGCCTTCCCCATCACATCACTCATCCACAACACGTCCCGCACGTCACACCGCCACTCCCGCACATCACCCCGACGCCCCCGCCCGCCGTCCCGACCCCCGACCTCGAATTTATCAATTATTATTTTTTCTCTATTTTTTCTTTCGACGTTCTATCGTAGTTTTATTGTTTCCTATATGATTAAATGCGATGTATTCGGCAAAACATGGCATGGTGGAGTCCACCAACTTCCTGTAATGGGCTCACCTGTTTGAGCGACGTGACACACGGCCTCAGAGCAGGGTATTTTAAGCTCAATCAGTTCGAGCATTCAAAGAAATAAAGGCGGCCAATATTCTACGTAGCTAACTTCAATTGTCCACCAACTGCCAGCACGTCCACCAACTACCATAACGTCCACCAACTACCAGAATATCCACCAACTACCTATGTTTGTGCTACTCCGCCTTTTTTTGCCTCTTCCGTTTACCCAACTGCGCCATAACTATCTCGCGTTTCTCCCATGCTTCTGAGGTCTCTGTTCGACGCCCTCGCCGAGTGGCAAGCACATTGTTGGCCGCTCCGTCCACCAACTCCCTTCCCCCTCCCTCATCTTCTGCTGGTCTCTTCCGCTTCCCCAACTGTGTTTCTCCCGTGTTAGCATCAAAGACCCCCATCAGGGTGTTCATCGGCAGGTTTTAAACAATGTGGCTGCCGATTCCAAAGAATTAACCACCGGCCCACCACCTCCTGTCCACCAACTTCTGTCGTTGAACATTGGCACCACTTCTCACATCCCCGGGTCCATGTCGCTATGAAATGTTCACTAGGTTTGTTTATCAATGTAAGAACTTGAGTTTAATGAGGGGGGCACCGAGGGATGCACCGATTCCAAGCAGTTAACTATCGGTCCACTAACTTCCCTCGGTACAGTTTCTCTCTTCCCTGACGGTCCATGTCGCTGTGAGATGTTTGCCCGGCTTTAGTTAATAATTTGAATCTCATGCTACCGCAGATTCTAACGAGGGGGCCACCAATTCAAAAGAATTCACCACCTGTCCACCAACTTCCCCCTTGAACTTTAGCACTGTTTCTTGCATCCCCGGCGGCCCATGTCACGATATGATGTTCACCTAGGTTAATTAACAATATAAAGTGTTTCTAAGCTCTTTTCTGCTGGATTTTGCCGGGCTACCAATGGAGGCCCTCGGGTGAACTCTGAGTCGATCGGTGAGACCCATGATACTGATGCTATAACGTAGCTTAACGAGGGGGCCCCTGATTCCAAAGAATTCAGTCACCGTCCACCAACTGCCCGTCCACCAACTTCCATTGTTGAACTTTGGCACTGTTTCTCACTTCCCTGGGGGTCGACGTCGCTGTGGGATGTTCGCCAAGCTTACGGTGAGACCCATGATACTCATGCTACAGCAGAGTTTAACGAGGGGGCCGGCGATTCCAAAGAATTAACTACCCATCCACCAACTGCCTTCCTTGAACCTTGGCACTGTTTCTCACTTGCCCAGGGGTCCACGTCTCTGTGGGAGGCTCGGTAGGCTTAGTTAATGATATGAATACTCATGCTACCGCAGATTCTAATGAGGGGGCCGCCGAATTAACTACCGTCCACCAACTCCCTTCCTTGAACTTTAGCGGCATTTCTTGCATCCGGGAGGGGGGGTCAATGTTTCTATAGAACGTTCACAAGGCTTACCTATCAATATGAAAACTTATGCTACAGCAGAGTTTAATGAGGGGGCCGCCGATTCCAAAGAATTAACTACCCGTCCACCAACTGCCTTCCTTGAACCTTGGTGCCGTTTCTCACTTCCCAGAGGGTACGCGTCACTGTGGGATGCTCAGCAGGCTTAGTTAATGACATGAATACTCAGGCTACAGCAGAGTTTAACGAGGGGGCCATCGATTCCAAAGAATTCGGTCACCGTCCACCAACTACCCGTCCACCAACTGCCTATCCACCAACTCCCATCATTGAACTTTGGTGCCATTTCTCACTTCCCTGGGGGTCCACGTCACTTTGGGATGTTCACCAAGCTTACTTAATGATATGAAGTCTTTCTGAGGTGTTTGTATTGAACTTAAATCCCGGGACTTGTAATTTCTCATCCTCTGCCAAAACTCGGTTGGACCAACACTGAAATCCACTTAGGTTGGTATGACTTTTTTGTGACTTTTTTGTGTGGCGTCATGATGGACTCAGGGGGTAACTGCAGTGAAATGTAACATGTTAACATGGTTGAGGCCACCTCAATAGGCCTGAATAAGAAGCTGAAGTCGACACATCTGTTAAACTAAACGCGCTCAAATGTTTGCCAAATACGCGTTTTGGGCCCGATAGTTTGGATCGACGTGTCTTCTAAGACTATAATGTGAGTGAGTGCCTTAGCTATCCCATCATACTTGAACATTGGCAAAAATCCACCGTGTCCACCAACTCCCCCTACATTAAACCTGGTTCAACTTCCGTCCCAGGTGCGCTGGCTGCCTGATAACTTGCAGGAACGGGTCTTGCATGCATCGAAATTCCGGCAGTAATACAGATCTGCGCTGTACTCACTCTGAACACCCAGCGCGTCCACCAACTTCCTCCCTCTCGAGTCCACCCCAGATGCACTAGCCGTCTGATAATTTGCAGCAACACGGGTCTCTCATGAATAGAAAGTCTTTCAGTAGATCAGATCTGTGCTGTACTCAAGGGCTTAAAGTATTTCAGTCTTTGGTCCACCAACTTCTTAATCATGGAATGGTCGTTTATTGTGCTGCTTCTACAGGCTCCGCCAGTTCTATTAGCTCATTGAATGTACTCCATAAACCAACACCCATTGCCCAACGGGCTTCCTTGCTGGCGAAATTCTCCCGGTATTCTTCAGGGTTCGATTCGGCCAGCTCCGCCTCAGTCATGAAGTCGTTGTCGACATAGCGAGCAGGTCGAATGTGTGGGTGACGGCAGGGGCCTAGGCGGGGATATTAGGTCGACCTGCGAGCACTGCAAAGATGTGCCCGTTCACGTCGACAAGGGGCCGGCTCTCGCTGAGAGGAAGTTAGTGGACGGGAAGTCGGTGAATGCAGATCAGCACCCACATTCCATCCCACTGGATCCGCGTGAAGCCAATGCGGATGAGCTGTGAGAGAATCCTCGGCATGCACGGCAAAGATGCGCCCATTTGCGTCAACGAGTGGCCAGCCCTGACTGAGAGGAATTTAGTGGACAGGAAGTTGGTGGACACAAATCAGCACCCACATTCCGTCCCCCCACCGCGTGCTTGAGATACGCAGCAGGGCATGCCACATGCCTGGCAGAGATGACTACTGCCTCCCGGATCCCTTTGCAGCGACAGTAGATGTGGTTGCTGTGCGATGCGGGCGCTTCAAGCTCCGCAATGACGACAGGGCGGCACAGGGCTGCCACTGCATATCTTGTTATTTGGGGGCGGAGGAGGGGTGGGGCCGGCAGCTTTTGTATCCGTGGTTGTGATGGTGGTGTCCGAATCCAAGGTGTTAAGGTACGGCTCAGAGTCCTCACATTCCATGTCTTGCTGGTTGTCGGATTCAGCGCAGACGGCAGCAGGAAGCAGTGTGAGGATCAAGAAGGTAGTGGCCTGGTAGAATTCGGCAAAAACGCGCCCGCTTTGCGTCTTGAGGAATATGTGAGTACGTGCCCAAGGAGTTGGTGGACAGCTGACTTTTCTAGATGCCGGGACCAAAGCATGCCTGTGAACTGCGGTCAGCGCGGTGAAAACGAACGACGTAGGCGTGAGGAATGAGCGAAAGGAGGCCTAGTGGGGGCACACACACCTCTGCAGCTTGAATGTGCAGAGGCAAGCAGCTGGCGATGCGGAGCCCAATTTGAGCTCAACGCAACGCACTCTCCGGGGTGCGGCAAGAAGGATAGGGTGAGGCAAGGAGAGGGGCTTACCGGGTCCTCTGGTTGGGTGAGGTGGTCGGGTGGTGGTGGTGGCCTTGAAGGGAGTTAGGTGATGATCAACGTCCAACACACGCATACATCACCAAACAAAAGTAAGCCGGACGACAATGAGACAGACACCGATGTCGGCCTTGAGACGGTTCTGAACGTCGCTGAGGATGGGAATGGCGCAGAGGAGGATGGACCATAGTGATGTTCGTGCCGTGTATAGTACGGAGAAGTTGGTGGACACAGGAAGTTGGTGGACATATGCTTGATCTTGTACAGGAGCCGCACTGTTGTACCCCTTACTATACGTTCACTTAAAAATGGACCCCATTGTTGGATGCCCCACTTCTGTAGGCCGTGCATGCCGGACGGCGGGCTGGGTTTTTCACAGGAAGTTGGTGGACTCCACCATGCCATGTTTTGCCGAATACATCGCATTTAATCATATAGGAAACAATAAACTACGATAGAACGTCGAAAGAAAAAATAGAGAAAAAATAATAATTGATAAATTCGAGGTCGGGGGTCGGGACGGCGGGCGGGGGCGTCGGGGTGATGTGCGGGAGTGGCGGTGTGACGTGCGGGACGTGTTGTGGATGAGTGATGTGATGGGGAAGGCGGTTTGATGGCAGCGCGTACCCGTGATGGCAGTGGCGCTGGGGACGGAGTCGGCGGCGACGACGGTGGCGGCGGCAGACGATGAGGACGGCGGGGAGGACGGCGGGGAGGGCGGTGAACTCCGTAGAGGCAGTGGCCACCACCCGCCGTGAACTCCGTAGAGGCAGTGGCTACCACCCGCCGTAGTTGGTGGACGGCCTTGGGCAATCCCCTAAGTCCCCACACAAGGGATATAAGGGATTCCCGTGAATTCGCCTTATCCCCTCTAGTTAGAGAGGGAACCCCCCCCACGTTCCCTCTCTAACTAGAGGGGTTAGGTGGGCACGTTAGGTGCTTCCGCCATCAATGTACAATGATGGGGAAACTTGCCATCTCTAGCCCGCATACGGTGGTGCTCGTTCCTCCCTATGTACTCGCTGAGCTAAGAGTTGAAGTAATTCCGACGTGGGGATTTCGGAGGCGACCTGGAATGGGACTGTTCTACTTGCACCCGCATCATTCGATGATGTTGGGGAGCCGGCGTCGCTGGATACTGCAGCGGCGGGCGCAGTTTCTCGAACGTGCTCAACCCGCTTGAGTATCCCAGAACCCCTCCCGGGTTCAGCCTGAGGGCTAGACATGAACACCGAGTTTTTCGCCGGGTTATTCCCCTCAACCCCCCCGACATCATAGGCGCGAGGAGTGATTTTCGCATCTTCCCACATTTGACGCTGTCGTTGCCTCCGTAGGAAGACGAATGCGAACGATCCACCGAGGAGCACTGCGAGCATCCCAACTACAGCACCAACGATTGGTCCCACTAGTTTCAAGTGCTTGGAATTCGGAGAAGAAGTGGCGGGTGGAACTGGAGGGATATATTGATATTGAGTCATCAACCAACTTAAAAGTTGAGCCGCTCACATGGCAGAAATGACGACGAGGCAATTTGCGAACACGAAAGCGGGAGGGGAACTGGGGAAATTGTCATTGAATTCATTACTCAAGATTGGGCTGCTCACGAGAATCAGAAGACAGGCTTGAGGGCGGGAGTGGAACTGAGGGAATTGTTGTTGAATTTATCAGGCGATGTTGAACAGGCAGCTCACGCGGTGTAGACGACGGATCCGCGATTTTTACGACTTCCGTGATTGGTGTGCCACTGTTCGTAGTGGTTCCATCGCTATTAATGTGAATGCACATTCCAAAGTCCGAGTCGACGAGACTACAGCCAAACCCGCCGTGCAAGCTGCCGAAGTGCTCGCTCCATCCCGAGGCAGAGGCGAAGATGGTGCGCGAATCTAAATCATACATCACTTTCTCGCGAAACTCTCGAGACTTTCGACGCACCCATGGTTGGGATCGTCAAGGTTGTGACACCCGCAACATTTGTCGTAGTCAGCTCGGCGTCGTTGACTACCTGGTAGAGGTAGGCCGTTACTAATCCGTCGGTGGCCGTCGCCACAGGCTGCATGGGGAGGGTGCTTTGTCCGGGGGACAAACGATTCTCGCCAAATTGCCAGAGGGTAACGGCCGTTTGAATTTGAACTGCGCGGCCATCTGCGAGAGATGATTTATGCATTGGCAATCATGCGTGCGTGTTTTGAAAGCAGACGCACCAGCATGCAATGCTAGAACCACGAAGAGAACCGCAAAGAGCACGGGGTGAAGTAAGACTTGCTGAACTGATTTCGTTAGAACGTCATGATTATTTTGTTCACGGAATGCCATGCGCGTACCATTTTTGTGACCACCGTACCTGTCGGTGGGCAGAAGAACGAATGAACACAGAATCGGAAACAGAAAATAGGTTAGTAAAGGACAGAGCTTATACGTCGCGGAGTCTGAGAATAGAATTAAACTGTTACTGCCAGTAGAATCACATCTTGGTGATCATCTGGCTTCTGTTGGTCCTGTAACATTTGACGTGGTCCTGGCATGTTACGCGGTGTAGATGAAACTAGGACCATACATACATTGGCTTCCCAGACACATTTATGTTACGGGTTGTGCGGAAAACTTATGGGCTTCAATCGACCGTATTGTCAAGTGAACAGACAGGTGGGGTGCTCGGTTGGCATCTGGTGGAATCCTGTGAGAACAGTTGGCTTCCGAAGTCGTTGTGGAACATCGCAGACAAAATGGTGAGCAGAGAGATTTTCACTTGCAATAAATATGGATCAGGGCATCTTACCCGTCGAATTCAAGGACCGCGTGCAATATTGGGACTCACTTTCTTCGGCGCTGTTCAACCAAGCAATAAATCCGACGTCGTGCGCGGTCAATATTGAGCCAGCGTGTGTATCGAAGCAGGGGATCTAATCTCTATTATCACGCTAAAACGCAACACGCCATCATTGTTTCATTAGGAAAACCGGCTTGAGTACGTCGCGCTCAGTAACCCCGTAGACCAGTCCCCTTATGGTAGTCGCCGGTAGCCGCGTGCTAAGATCTGGTAGCATCTCGTAACCATCATACTGATCTGAGTGATCTCCGTAGGTGTCCGTAGCACCCTAGGTAGGTAGCATTACACGGCACAGTCCCGCCCAGGACCGCCGGGTTGAAAATACGGTGAAAAATACGGTGAATTTGTTGTACTCCTCCGTGTATCTCGCCCTCGTTCTCGCTGCCTGGCGCCGCCAAGCCAACTTAACCATTTTGATAACCCTCAAGTTGACCAACCAACCTCTCATGACCGCCGGTCGTGAGACTATATTTCGTGGGGCCGGGTTAGATCTCATTTCTCATGCAGCCAGCACAATTAGGGACGACAAAAACGCGTGTAAGCGCCAAAAAACGCGTCTTTGTTCACCCCTCCTACGAAGTCATTGTTTCTCTAATGTGTCACGTGAACCGTGAAACAAATATCGATGGTAGCTGGGAGCCCAAGATCTGCGAGTTCTATGGGGCCGAACTGGGACTATATATTTCCTGGGGCTGGCTCTTGGAGCTACTGCCCCCCAGCCCAAGGGCACAGGAGCTACGAAGGGCTATGGAATAAAGTTTCAACTGCGGGAGGTACGGGAGCAATCAGTTGCTATCTTGGCGTCGATCTATCGGCGCTACTGATGTCCCAATCTGGAGCCGTGATCGACGTACCAAAAATGTTTTTCCTGATGTTGGGTTCTTTTTAATTTCGGCAGCTGCACTAGTCAAAACGAATCACCCACCAACCCCCAATTAGCAAAATTGGAAATAATATTCGGACCTGCCGCGCAAGCCGACCGTTTGGCATCATGTCAATTCCCACGGTTCAAGTTTGGACCGAGGCTGGCGTACAATCCGGCGAAACGCGATCTAAGCACTCAATTTGGACCTTGCCGGAAACACTTCTAAATTGTTTACTTTTCTCCAGCTCGCCTTTCACTTTTATCTGTCGGATTCAAGCAGCATGCATACAGTGTTGAACCAGACCAGGATCGCTTGTGCGGGTGTACTAGAGCTGTTGCACAGCAAGGATACTAGAGGCAGTCCAGTAATCCTTCTGAAAGAGTAATTTCGAAATTTCGAAAAGAAGAGGCACAAATTACTCAAATCAGAAGTGCTCACATCGTATAGTATCGCGGGATATTTCCGACGGCGTTCAGATGCTCGCACGGGGTACCGCGCACCCGATTTTTCTAGAGAAATCATTCTGTTAGCATGAGCAACCAGCAAGGAACTCACACCCTCATATAGTCTCTCGTAGACAGACACTACAAACCGCGATAGAACAGAGTCGGCAGTCCGACACGCCTCAAATGCGACACGTTTCCCATCAATGTGTCGCATTTGTTTTCTTAAGCGCGGCAGCCATTAAATGGCCATCAAACCGGCGTATCCCTGCCGCAAAGCGGCTGGTTAACACAGGGGGCATCTTATGTTTTCATAAGCGACGGATGCTTGTACGTGGCAGGTGTGCGGTGGTTGTGCCGCTGATTGATCGCGAGCTCTCATTTAGCAGAAGGATCCCACGTGGCTAGAGGTCTAGGCCTCGGCAAACCTCGGCTCGGCGCAACCGCGGGGGAACCTGTTAGAAGCGAACTAACTGCTGCACAACCGCAGAGAACCCACCAGTTATAAGTGTCCGTCGCTTATTTTCTCATAAGCGGCGGTGGGTGCCCCCTGTGTAAGGTTCGGGTTAGTGGTTTTGGTTAGTGGTTAGTGGTGGGAGGTTAGTGGTGGGAGGTTAGGGTTAGAGGTCAGGGTTAGTGGTTAGTGGTTAGTTAGGGTTAGAAGTTAGGGTGAGGGTCCAGGTATATTGTAATGCTGTTGAAGGGGACTTGTTCATGGAGGACGGGAATTGATGGCCGATCAAAGTCGATGCGAGACTTACAAACAAGTGCGACACATTGCCCATCAATGTGTCGTACTTGTGCACAATGTGTCGAATCTAAGGTGTGTCGTACCGCCGCATCTAGTATATACCCCCAACCCCTACAAATCATAGTATCTTGAAGAGACTGAATTGATGGCAATGATGGGCCACAGGAGGTTGGTTGGTTGAAACGCGATCATTGACCTCGCCTACGTGCCGAAAATTCCTCGACATCTGTATTCCATAATTGCGGGTGCACCGGATGCTTACAAGGGTATGTAAGGAGAGGGTACCAAAAAAAATGAGAATCACCCGGAATTCGGACGCTGGGAGTCGAACCCAGACCGCCACGCTTCAACAAACTCGCTCGATATGGCAATATTGACCGCAGGTGTACACCGCGTACCACGTCCGCATTATTGCTTGGTTCAAATTGAACATCTGGCCCCGAAGAAAGTGAGTCAATTAAACAAAAGTTAAATGGGAGCGAGACTCACCGACGATGTTTGGCAATGTCATACCCATATGCCGCGTTGCTCACCACTCGACTTCAAACACGCGAAAACGAGCTGCTTCTGCATTGAGACTCAAACACGTGAGACATTGCATCGAGGTTCAAGAGTAAATGGGTGATTTTATTTCTATAGGCACAGGGTAGAAAAAGGGAGACGATATTTAGTTCATTCGGGCGCTGGGAGTCGAACCCACATCCCCCGCTTCGCCATGCACACTGGCTTAATATTGACCGCCAGTGTACGCCGCGTACTACGTTCGATTCACTCTTTGCTTGGGTTAAGTTGGATGGATGGATATCTGTATTGACGAAGAACCTAGACGCGCGAGCTTGCATGGCGAGGGCGCAAAAAAAGACGCAGACGAAAAGAATTCGGACACTGGGAGTCGAACCCAAATCCCCTGCTTCGATACGCATAGTACATAGCACACAGGCTCAATATTGACCGCAGGTGCACACTGCGTACCACGCCGGATTCATTCATTACCTGCTTGGGTTTGGGCTAAGGAGTTGCTTGGTTGCTTGGTTGTAGGGCCTTGTATATAATTCCTGGCGACTTAAAAACATGTTTTAAATATGTAAACAAGGTGTTTATAAACCTGTTTGCAAACAGTAGGTAAAACTTCTCATGGTTCCACCTAGGCGTGTTCAAGTGGGTCTGGAGCACGAAAAATGGGTAGAAACAGTCTAATAATTGTTATGCTGCACTGAATCCACAGAGAAAGGGCTGAATGATCCTCCATAACACATTTTAGAGGTTAGAATCTACCCAAAATCCTCCGGGAGGTTGCCGAGAAGGCCCTCGCAGTGAATTAAAAACTGGGCTTTTGAGTCGTTCCATTTTTATAAACACCGGTTTATAAACCGGTTTAAACACGAATAATATACAAGGCCCTACTATTAGCGACTGGGTACTGGGCCAGTCGGGGTACTGGGCCACTTGGATAGTACAGGCTCTTGTGTTGCAGAAGTGCGTGGTTTCGTGCTTGGAGGATAGAATACGACGTATAAGGATGTTGTTCATCAGCCGGAGTGATGTATTGATCGGAGCCTGTGGTCCGTTTGGTTCCGATGGTAGGGTGAGAATTGATCATTCCTTATCTCCGAACACCACTCGCCCTTTTCTTTCTCCTCGTTCTCGACCAATTCTCCCCCGATTCCCATGTTTGCGGGCTCGTTTTGTTCCATTTACATAGGGCAATGTTCCCTGTGGACAATAGACGCCAGAATGAGTTGGAATCTCCGCTAGACTGTCCAAAAACGGCCCGCCCTTCTCGTGAGCTTCCCAAGATAGATTGCCCTATGGCGACGCACCGGACATCGCTGCCGCCCTAAATTTTGGTATGTACACTGACTACATGCACTCAGATGCCCTCATTGTTCCATTTTGCCCTCCACCAGTCATCTTCGCATTCGCTGTGAGCCATTCCATCGAACTAGCCAATTTCGGTGTCGGAAACAAATGGATTTTGTTTGGAGGGTTACTGCTATGGAGGAAGCATCCAATGTATCTAGGTATGTCCCGTTGCTTCCTAGTTACCCCTCCAGAACTTAATTGTACCCAATATTGGTCTCTCTACTTTGTAGCGCAGGTGATTTCGTCGAGACCGCAGTTTTCGCCATCCTCCCTTCCCGGAAGTACCACTAGTTATAACCCTTGTACACCTTTAGTTCCCATTATGAGGGTATATAATCATGCATTAGAACCTCTTGAGTCATTCTGAGTACTCCAAGCTGCTTGGTACAAGTCTCGATGCTTGAATTAGGCCGGTGGCCCACTACCCCGTTGATTGTTATTTTGGGGTCCGGCGGAAACTAAATTCGGTGGCGGCTCAAAACACGACGTAAAAATGCCCTAAAATGACCCACCTCACTCCTGGTGTGTTGGTCCTCACCCAAGGGTTGACATCTAGCCATATTAACTGCTAGACCTGCTGGCCAGAGGGCAAAAGTGCTAAGGTGGCCCAGTACCGGGTGACAAATAGTACTTGGTTGGATACCTGTACCGAAGCCTGAGGCCGGAAGATAACCCAGGCGCGTGCACGCGAATGCATTTTCTTATTATTCTCAGACGTCCAACCGTGCCTTTGATAATTGAAGCTGCACCCGATACCGCAAGGATGAGCTGCCTCTGCATTTGAATTCGAACGCGCAAGACATTGAGCTTTAAGACTCAAGAGCAAAACGATGATTTGATTTAAATTCTCACATCTGAGCGCACTTATTATGCTGCTCTTCATCTCATCGCTAAGAGTTGGGTTCTTCTCTGCCCGATCTTCGAACTTTTGAACCCGTAATTCAGGGTCGTAGGGTGGGTACTCCGTGAAAAAAAAACTGGTAGCTTTAGCCCATTCGGACGCTGGGAGTGGAACTCAGATCAAATCCCTGCTTCGATAAGGACACTGGCTCATTTATTACCCGCAGGCGTACACCGCGCACCACGCCCGAGTTCTTTACTTGGGTGCTTGCTTGGTTGAATAAGAGTCTGAGTTTGTGTCAGACACACGCGCGAAACCTGAACGCAGTTTTTCAACATCCGGGATATATCTTAATAAATCCGTACGCTGTAATATGCCTCAACCTGTGTATTCGATAATTAAAGCTGCACCGAATACTGATACTTGGAAGGGTTTGCAGGGAGAGGGCGCAAAACAAAAAGGTAGAAGAATGAAACATTCAAACGCTGGGAGTCGAACCCAAATCCCCTGCTTCGAGTCTTCGACCCGGTTGTGATCAATATGGACCGCAGGTGTACACCGCGTACCACGTCCGATTCATTACTTGCTGGGGTCTGGTTGGATGGATGGATACCTGTATGGACGGAGAACCTAGGTGCGCGAGCACAGGGCGCAAAAGAAAAAGGGAAGATTTCGGTATCATTCGGACGCTGGGAGTCGAACCCAGACTGCCTGCTTCAATAGACCCTGCATGAAGCCGAATTAACCACAGGTGTACACCACGTACCACGTCCGATTTATTGCTGGTTCAAACACTGCGATACATGCCGTTCGAATCTCACAAACTAGGGAAAAAGTTGAGTTTGGAAAGGTGAGTAAACCCCAACGAGTCTGGCCGATTTTCCAGAGCGTGAGAGGCGTGCCGGCGGTTTTGGTTTTTGACATTGAGGTTAGCCCGCGTGGAACCGAATTCTCCTCCTACTCCACCTACCCAACCTTTCAACGTCTCCACGCGTGAGACAGGTCCATAGCCACTGGGTAAAAGAAAAAAAGCAGGCGGAATGGGTCACTCGGACGCTGAGAGTCGAACCCAGATCCCCTGCTCCGATAAACAAATATGCTGACTCAACATGGACCGCAGGTGTACACCGCGTACTACATCCGATTCTTTACTTAGTGACCTGGTTGAATAAGAGTCCGTGCGTCAGACACGCGCGCGAAACCTGAGCGCTGAACGCGAGTCACGGTTCAGTTTTTCAACATCCGGGATACCGTATATAATGATTAATAAATCTGCACGCTGTAAATACCCTCAACGTCTGTATCTGATCACTGAAGCTGCACAGAATACTGATATTTGCGAGGGTTCACTGGGAGAGGGCGTAAACAAAAAGATTTAGACGAATTGGCCATCCGGACGCTGAGAGTCGAACCCAGACCGCCTGCTTCAACATCTGGCTTGATATGCCAATATTGACGGCAGGTGTACACCACGTACTACGTCCGATTCATTGCTTGGTTCAAATTGAACATCTCGCCCCAAATAATTATAAAGTAAGTCAATTAAACCGAAGCTAAAGCCTGTGCGAGCGAGACTCGAGACCCACCGGCAACAATGTCAATGTCCGAGTCATACCCGTCATGATCTGCCGCGTTGGGGTGGATCCCTGCTCGTCCAACGGTGAACGTTGAACGTTGAACGCGCGAAGATGAGCCGCCAGTGCCTTTGCATTGAAATTCGAACGCGTGAGACATCACGCATCAAGCTTCAACTTGAAGAGTAAAACGGTGATTTTATTTCTCACCTCCGAACGTGTTCAAGTTCCGCGTGAGAATCAAAGGAACGTTGAGCTAGATTCTCCTCGTAGAGTCGTATCCCACTGCCCGACCTTCGAACGTGTGAACGCGCTCTAGGTCCTCCGTGAAAAAAATTGAGAACCAGCTCCATCATCCGGACGCTGGGAATCGAACCCAGACTGCCTGCTTCGACAAGGACACTAGCTTATTACTGACCGCAGGTGTACACCGCGTACCACGCCCGATTCGTTAATTACTTGCTTGGGCCTGGTTGGTTGGTTGGATAGAACCCAGGTCCCAGACGCGCGAGCAAATCCATCTTTCTTTTTCTCTTTCTAATTTTCTTCAACCTGTAGTACTAGTAATGACCTTCACCGGCTTGAGAATACTCACCCCGTGCCCTGGTCGGACCACCCTGTCCGTATAATCGACTCGTTCCCATTTCATACGGTGCAACTAGCTTCAGCGGCCCACACGTATACAATACAATATCAATTCATCTTATTACACCAAAGACGATCTACTCATTGTACACTGACACCTCAATCGATACAGAGTCTCTAGTCCGTCGCGCACGCGAAACTAAAAACATTCACGAACCGCCGATATGCATCTTCTCCTTCAACCTCGCAAACAACTTCCCCTTCCGCCCCTTGCCCTTCCCGCCCCACGCGCCGTCCGCTTTGCCGTCCCCTTCCCCTTCCCCACTCGCACTGCCACTGCCGCTCTCATCCTCCCCGGTATCTGTCGAAGTCGAATTGGTGGAAGCAGAATTGGCGGTAGCGGAAGTGTTATACTCCGTCGCCGGCGGGTCGCCGGTGGGCACCAAATTACTCTCATGCGCCGGCGGGTGGGGGTGTGCGGCGGAAGAGTGGGGTGCGGCGGAAGAGTGCTCGTGGTGTGGCCCGTCGGCACCCCGCCCTCTCGCGTCCGCGTCCGCGAATCCGTACCCGTGGGCACGACGTCCGCCAACCGACTCGAATTCAGCGCTGCCGAACCTCCCGCGTGCACTGCTTGCCCGTGTGTAGACTGCGCAGCAGGCCGAGGTCGCCCACAAAGGGCGGGAAGGTCGCCCCGTTGTTGGATGCGGGGGGGGGGGAGGTGGGGTGCCCAAACCGCTCTCGCTCGACGCGGGGTACCCGCTATCCATCGAAGCAGTGGGCGCAGCCGCCGGCGTCGCGTGAGGAGTCGGGTGTCGCGCCCCCGTTGCATCTAGACTCTGCGTCGCACAGGCGTGTACGCCGTACATCACCGTGTGCGGTGGCCGTAGTCGAACTGGGGGTAGGAAGAAGGGGGATAGACGTGGAGGTAGTGGACGAAGAGGAAGCGGAGTCGTACGTATGCGCAGGATACGCATGCACATGCGGCTACGCGCCCGCGGCGGGGTGCGAGGGCAGGAGGTCCGGGTTCGGCGTCGGGCGCCCACCTACGCTCGACGAAGACGAGGATGCGACGGCGGGATGCGATGCGAGCAGGCCCGATGCGGGCGTCGGGCGCCCACCTGCGCTCGACGAAGACGAAGAGGTGGCCCTGGGACCCCCGCGTTGACGCCCACCGCGCCCGGCAGCGGGGACCCCACCACCCCCGCCCCCGAAGACGAAGACGAAGACTTCTCCGCCGCCAGCGCGAGTTCGGTGCTCGCGCTCGGCTCCAGCGCGGCGGGGGATTGCACCACCTGCGCGGGCGATGGAGGGCCAGGGGGCCCGAGGGCTGGCCTGGGCGTGGACGCATCGCCGCCGCCGCCGACGCCGGGATGCGAGGAAAGGAGCCCCGACGCGGGCGTGGGCATGGGGGGCGGTGGGCGTGGGGGGCGGTGGGCGTGGGGGGCGGGACGCCGGTAGCGGACGCGGGGTGGCCCGTGTGCGCTGTGGTCGAGTGCGTTGGGGGACGAGGGTGAGAATGCCCCGACGCCAGCGAGCCCCGGGTCTGAGTGGGTGCTTGTGGCGAAGGACGTTTGGGATTGCGCGGCGGATTGGGATTGACTCGGTGTAGGGGACGGTAGCGCCGTGCCCGACGTTGACGGTGCTGCTGCTGTTGGTGTCTTGCCGATAGGGCTCAGGCGCGGACGCGGTGTAGGGTACGGTGGCGCCATGGCCCACGTCGACGGGCGCGGACGCGGTGGATGGGGACGGGGCTGTATTGAAACACACAGGTGAGCATTATCCATGTCGCGAAATAAGAAAACGTACGCAGATACGTGGCAACGCCTTGCGGAAGGTATGCCTTCGCCTGCTCGAGCGATGGCAAGTACAATGGGGCGCTAGCGAGAAGCGCGCTCGCCTGATCCTGTGCGTTCGCTGCTGTGACGCTGGGCGTGCTGGAATGGGACTCGGACTCGAGGTGTGTGGGGAACGCGCCGGGGACGGTGGGGCCGGGCGTACCGACGGGCGTGCGGGTGACGTGGGTACCGATGAACTCGTTCATGCCGTCGGCCCATTCAACTGTGGGGTGGGGAGGGCTGCAGAAGAGATTGCTAGGACCAGGTTCGTCGCCATCAGGGTCGAGTTATGCTAGAAGCGGCGCAAGTAGAAATCCAAGTTTCCAAGTTTCTTCAATTTCGTGCAAGTCATACAGAGACGCGGTGGCAGACGAATATTTGGCGCAGTGCGATACAGGAGTGCGATGAGGTCGAGGAGAAAGAGAGGGTGTGGGAAGCTATAGACAAACAATGCATAATTGTTGACATCACGCGCGTTTGTCTCTTGCTCTCAGGTCTCGCGCGTTCGCAGGCCGAGCAGACGAGTTACCGTTCCCGCTCCTTCATTCAACTTGCCAAAAGGTTCACTTTTCGACAAGGTCGCGCGATTGATGACTGGATCAGCTGGGTCCGAGCCGTTACCTCGCGATGGCTCGAACCTGCTTTCCACTTGCTCAATATACGTGTCAACGTCACACTAAATATCCGATACAGCAAGTTGGCCTCAGATATCTTTTACTCAGAACTCCCACAGAATTCTTGTATTCACCGCTCTGCAACTCGGACTCCCAGGATTCAACCAGAATCTAATCCATGGAATTCAAGACGCCTAAAATGAACCCTCCCTGCCTGTTAGAACTTGTGTTCAAGCTTCAAATTTGCGTGGTTCCACATGGCACTCCGAAAACCCACAGGAAGGCGTCAAGACTCTGTCCCAAAATCGTGGCACATGGGGTTGCAGGTAATCTTACTATTTACGGCAAGCTCACTCCCTTAGATTCGAATACCCGTCGAGCGGAGCTTGTAAAATATCTGGTAAGTACTTCAGTGAGATCAGAAGTTAACTCTCAAGAGCTCGTAGCCCAAATGTTTAAACCCCAGTACCGTGACTGATTAAATAGTTACACTGTCGAATCTCTAGGCGAGAACATCCCTCTCTTCCTTCCCTTTTCGATTTCTTTTCCTCCTTTCCCGTCACAGGACCTCCGATGTAGTACTGTACATTGAAATAAAAATCTTTCTCGCGCCTCGCCCGTGTCTGCACAAGTCCCAACGAGCTATCCACGTTTACAGGCATTCAATCAAGTAGTAAATCGGACGTGGTGCACGGTGTACACCTGCGGCTATTGACTTTGCCTTTCTTGGTATACCGAAGCAGGCAACGCCTGGGTTCGACTCCCAGCGTCCGAATAAGCTAGACAAGCAGCCTTTTTATTCTTGCGTTTCCACACCGCTGATTTGGAGTGAAAATTTCCCCGTAGTCCTAAAAGTTGTATCCCGATCCCCTATGCCTCCTGCCAGGTACACCGACTAAGGCTTTGAATTTCGGGCCAGATCGCAAACAAATACAACGCAGGTCGATCGCGTTCAACCACCAGACATCACAATTATCCCTCACCTCAGTGCCTGCTTTGTAACCGTCTATAGCAGCGTTCGAACAAGCAAGAAATCGGGCGTAGTACATGGTGTACACCTGCAGCTCATAGGTTGAGCGTTTTCGGCATCCTGAAGCAGGCAACATCTCTGGGTTCGACCCCCAGCGTCCGAACTCGTCGGATAGGAACCGTTTTTATCGTTCTGTCTCTGCACTCTTAACTTACACTAATAAGGTTCTATCTGATGGCTTGCTCCCAGGGAAGCACGCGACGAAGCCTTCCACGCAGGTCAGTATTAATCGTTGGATTTCTGTGACCCCAATGCCCAGTCTATCTGGGGAAAGACCCTTGTATGACCAAGCACGAAGCTCTTGACAATACATGGGGTGGTATTCCTCCGAGTTGCATTTTTATACTTTTGGCTGGTTCAGACTTGAACCGGGGGAATCATGTTGATGCCGGCCGATCGGCAAATCCTCGACTAACGACGCAGACAACTTGAAACTGCGTGGAACCTGGGAGGCACGACAAGCGGTTGTATGGGATTATCAGCGAGTAGGAAAAATGAAAACGTCCTTCATCGATAAATTCGAACGCCGGGAGTCGAACCCGGACTTCCTGCCGAAGAAGGATCCAAAATTCCCATTTTCTGCAGGAGTGCGCCACGCACCACGTTCGAGTCACCCTGATGTACACCCTGATATACGCTTTGGGTGAGTGGTGCCGGCGAATTTTGGACCAAAGTGAATTCACCAGCGCGTAGAGATGGTGCTTTCTTCGGCCTACAGCCTGTTGGCAGCAGGAGTCCCTGTGGGTTAAGATAGGAAGAAGGCGCAGCAGCATTGAATTAGGCAAGCGGCTGTATGGGATTATCAGCAAGTAGGAAAAATGAAAGCGTGCTTCATCGACGAATTCGGACGGCGGGAGTCGAACCCGGACCTTCTGCCTTGGTCGAGCCAGCGAAACCAAATTTTGATTTTCAATTCGACTGAGCTTGCCGCCCAGGCCAACCGTGAGAAATTTTAACTGTCGAGCCCATGGAAAGCCCGAGGAGGATTTCGCCCGAAGGAAAACCTACCGGTGCTTGATAACCCACAAGTCGAAGAAAGGGAAAATCTTACAACACTGCCAATTCGAACGCTGGGAGTCGAACCCGGACTTCCTGCCGAAGCCAGATCGAAATTCTGATTTTCTGCAGGCGTGCACCGTGCACCGCGTTCGATTTCTGCAATGCGGTGTTGGCCTGTTTAGGTGAGGGAGCAAATGGCTTGCGAAACTGTCAAGAACCAAAAAAAAGGCCATCACACCTGAAATTTTTGTTTGCGAGCTCAGATGCAACGGCTGCAGCAGAATGTAGCTGAAGGGAAGGAATACACCTCCAATACCAGTCTCCTACCCAGCCTCAGTTACGGGGTTGGGAGTCGCTGTAGTATTATCACACTGTGATATCCGTGGAAATATAATACCGTAAAAAGCCTGATCACACGATTTGTCAAATTTATTGTTTCCGAACTTCAAGGCCCAACCCCTCCACAGAGGCTGGCCTTTAACAACCGTAAACAACATAGCCACCCGCTTAGTTGGGTTTTTGCAAACCTTGCATGTTGAATTCCGGTCCCTCCAGAAATTTGTTTGGGGGTCTTCTGTGGGGTCAGGAGTCTACTAGCCAACATTGCAGAATATTTTGGGGAAGAAAGATTTCAAAGGTGAACATTTTCCCGAAATGTGGCTATGTTGTTTACATTTACTGAAGGCCAGCCTCCGTGGAGGGGTTGGGCCTTGAAATTCGGAAGCAATAATGAATCTAGAACATCAATTTGATGGGCCATTGATTTGTCATACTGTATTTTTACGTTCAAATCGACAGGGGGTGTGACGCGTGACCCGTTTTACCTATTCGACAATTCGACAGGGGCCGAAATTTTGCGTGACAGAGCAAAAATTTCGACAAATTTCGACATTCAAACCGAAAATTTGGTCTTTTTTACACTTTTTGAGCGGTTTGAGGACCTGCGTGACCGCTGGGGGGTTCGATAGAGGCCCGAGTGACGCGTGACCTCCACAAAAATTCGACATCGACAGGGGGGTGCGTGACACGTGACTGTCGATTTGAACGAAAAAATACAGTAATTTACAGCTGCGTACTTCCTACACCAACTCCCAACCCCGGAACGCGAGGGTGGGTAGGAGACTGCTCCAATGCGTCCGATTTCTTCACTGTAGTGGTTTCTTCGTTGGCCTGAAACATCTGTTACTCTGAAGTTAGGCGGGTGCAAAATCCACCTACAATTGCATCCCGATTGCAGGTCAAAAATTCCTCGACGTTAGGGCTGGAAGATTATGATTAAATACACCTCGAGGTTGTACTGTAATGTAATCATATTTTAATCATATTTAATTGTATTTAATCACCATACACTGGTTGGGAGATTCAAGTTTTTCAGCACAATTTACGGCGAAAAATGTCGTTTGTGTTTCAGACATTTTTCACCAAAAAAGTGGGTGAAAAACTCAAATTATTTTCACTATTTTTTGAGCTCAAGGTGAAAAATTCAAAAGAAAGGCAAAAAGTGGTGAAAAATGTTTGAATTTTCCACCTACTTTTTCAGTGAAAAATGTCTGAAAAACAAACAACATTTTTCAGTGTAAATTGTAGTGAAAAACTTGAATCCCCCAACCAGTGATATTTAATTGTATTCTTTGCATATAACAGAGCCATTGGGGAGGCACTTTTCATGGCTACTATGATGTCAGACAGACCCCGTATGGCAGCGACAGTGTTTTGGTGCATGGATAATTTTTCAGAACCACTTTTCACACTGTTTTTTTCCACAGTTTCTGAGGTCACATGACCAGTCACGCTCAAATTAGCCTGTCAACACGCACAAAGTCTGATTTAAATCCGCATCTGAGGCCTCTAACGTCTGCCCATAAGGTGGATCACACTCTGCAGGGCTACATAGTGTCGTACACCCCAAATGCAGCCCTAAAAGACATGTTTGTCCGCATTTGGCTGATATTTAAATATACTCAAATGTACTCAGATTACTTCAAGATTATGGAAGAATACGGACTTGGTGTATTTAATTGTAATCTTGGGATTATATTTGATTATACTTAAATATAATTGTATTCTTATCCAGCCTTACTCGACGTCCCTCAGTTCATTAGTGAACACTCACCACAGCTGAAGACGTCCAGATGGTGTTATGGGCAGGGAAAAAAAGACGCGACTCAGCTCTTCATCCAGACGCTGGGAGCCGAACCCAGAGAATTGTTGCTTGCTTCAGTATGCATTGTCGCACTATTGACCGCAGGTGTGCACCGCGCACGACGTCCGATTTATTGCGTGGATGGCAGTGAACCGATCCTCGCCGCAATTGAGCTGGGTTGAAAGTTGAATTTCAAGTTCGCCGGTCTTGAAGGCGTTCATCGGAGGGTACCTCGAAAGAAGACACAGGATTTAACCGTGGTGATGCATGTTATCAACGAGTAGGAAAAACAAATGTAATCGATATGGGCAATTCGGACGCCGGGAGTCGAACCCGGACTTCCTGCTGAAGTCGGACGCGACGAAAGACATAAATCTCCGCAGGCGTGCACCCTGCACCACGTTTGAGTGACTCACCCTGATGTACACCCTTGAGTAAGTGGTGCCGGTGAATCTTCAGGCCGAAGTGAATTCACCAGCGCGTAGAGATGGTGCTTTCTTCGGCCTAGGGGTTGGCGGCAGGGTTGTTAACTTCATATGAAGAAGGCGCGACATTGAATTAAGCATAGGCGGCTGTATGAAATTATCACAGAGGGAGAAAAGCAACAGCGGGTTCGGCGCATTCGAACGCCGGGAGTCGAACCCGGTCCTCCTGCCGAAGAAGGATCCGAAAGTCCTATTTTCTGCAGGCGTGCGCCGCGCCACCACGTTCGATTTCTTCACTGTGGTGTTGGGCTGTTTAAGTAGGCGAGTAAATGGCCTCAGAAACTGTCAAGGACAAAAAAACGGCCATCACACCTGGAATTTATGTTTTCGAGCTCAGATGCAACGGCTGCAGCAGAGGGAAAATAATGTCGCTGAGGTGAAGGAACACCTCGTGTGCGTACGACTCCTGTCGTGGTGTTTTGCTTAGATGGTACGTGGCGCGCGTGCAAACTCCACTTACAATTGAACGGCGGTAAGCTGTATGCATCGAGCGATACACGTGTAACACCGGATTGATGGGTTAGATACGCCTCGACGTCCATGAGTTTACAGTGAAAGCTCACCTCAACCGAAGCTGCCCAAGATGGTGTTGTGACAGGGAAAAAGAAATGTGAACCGGTTCATGATTCGAACCCTGGGAGTCGAACCCAGAGAGTTGTTGCCTGCCTTTCAATTTGGGTTGAGTAACCATGGTTGAATGCGCCTATGTGTGGGAAACTTGCAACTTACAACTGGTGTGAGTTACCAGCGGGAAAAACTGAACCAGGTCTTCAACGGCGTTCGTTGCATAAGACAGTGAATACGTCGGCTAGATTGCGCTTCGGCGACCTGTGTTGACAGGACTCATGAGTACTCATTGATACTCCCCAGCGCGGAAGGATGGATAAAATATGTTGCGACGATCACACCTATCCGAACGCCGGGAGTCGAACCCGGACTTCCTGCCGAAGCCAGATTGAAATTCTTATTTTCTGCAGACGTGCGCCGCGCACCACGCTCGACGTCTTCAGTGTGGTGCTGGCCTGTTCAGCTGAGCGAAGAAATAGTCTACTACGCAACTAACCTTGAGTCAATTGAACTTGACCTAGGCCAAGCGGCAACTGTCAAACCCATGAAAAGTCCGATGAGGACTTCACCCGAAGAAAGGCCTTAAACCTACTAGTGCTAGATATTCCACAAACTGATTCAGAGAAAAAGCAAAGAGTCTGTAACCACGTCAATTCAAACGCCGGGAGTCGACTTAGGAGGGCAAGCGAGATTCCAAATTATTTTCTGCAGGCGTGCACCGCGCTACACTCGACTTTCTGTACGACCTGCTAGGTAGGCGAGGAAATGAATTGAGAAATCGTCACGAATCAAAATGCGATCAGAGATCCTTATTCGGGCGCTGGGAGTCGAACCCAGAGTTTTTGCCTGCTTCAGTATGCATTGTCGCACTATTGACCGCAGGTGTGCGCCGTGCACCACGTCCGATTCGTTGCTTGGTTCAAGGCGCGCTATCAAGGGCGAACTCATGCGACAAGACGCGGGCGCAGGATACCTAGAAACAAGGCACACTGACAGGAGTGAACCGTAGAGGATCTGAGGCTAGTGTATAGTAATATCAACAAGGAGGAAAAAGGACACCGTTGTCCGTCAATTCGAACGCCGGGAGTCGAACCCGGACTTCCTCCCGAAGCAAGACCTTCAGTTACTATTTTCCGCAGACATGCACCGTGCACCACGTTCGATTTCTCCACTGTGGTGCTGGCCTGCTAGGTGGGCCAGTAATCAAATGCTTGGGAAACCCTCAAGAATAAAAAGGCGATCACAAATGGAGCTCCATTCGGGCGTTGGGAGTCGAACCCAGAGAGTTGTAACCTGCTTCGGTATGCCAGAGAAACCCAATCATTGATCGCAGGTGTGCGCCGCGCACTACATCCGATTTATTGCTTGGTTCAAGGCGCGCTGTAAACGGCGAACTCATGCGGCAAGACGCGGGCGAGACGCGGGCGAGACTAGAAAAAACTGACCTGGAAGAAGATTGGTGGGTTGATCAATGTAATCTGTGTTCCACCAGTTGGTTTGAAGGCTTCGTGAGGGTGACCGGAAGGAAGGCAAAGCGGTCAACCGTGAGGATGTGTGTGGTGTTATGGCAGATACAGAGTTGAAAAGAAATCTGAGTCCCATCTGCCCATTCGAACGCCGGGAGTCGATCCTGGACTTTCTGCCGAAATAGGATAGAAGAAGCAATTTTCTGCAGGAGTGCGCCGCGCACCACGTTCGGGTTACTTACTCCCTCTGAATAGCGTTGGGTAAGCGAGATTTATCAGTGTAAACAAAGTGAACTCATCTCAGCCTACTACGGAATTCGACTTACGCTGAGTCTGCCAGGCCAAGCGTGAAAAATTTCAACGGTCAGAAAAATCAGAACATAATTTCACCCGAAGAAAGAGCTGAGAGCTACCCGTGCTTGATAACCCACAAGCCGAGAAAAAAGGAAAATCTTAGAAACCTGCGAATTCGAACGCCGGGAGTCGAACTCGGACTTCCTGCTGAAGAGGGACGTCAAATTACACCATTTTTTGCAGACGTGCGCCGCGCACGACGTTCGATTCCTTCAGTGTGGTGTTCGCCTGTTGAAATGAGCGAATAAATAGCCTGCTCCGGAATTTGACTGACCTTGAGTCGGTTAAACTTGCCCAGGCCACGCGTGAAAATTTTCAACCATCAGAAAAATCAGAACATGATTTCACCCGAAGAAACAGCTTAGCGCTACCAGTGCTTGATACCCCACAAGCCGACAAAATCTTACAATCCTGCGAATTCGAATGCCGGTGTGGAAGTGCGATTCGCCTCACTCATCGCCTTCGGGTTATGGGCAAGTTTTCTACTCAAACCAAGTTTCTCGGCGCAACACGGCACAAATTTATTCTATCATTCCACATTTCACATCCCACTCATCTTACCTCCACAGCTACTTTAGTTACCCAATTACTCTCAGATTTCATCCACCTCTCAGCAACTACGACATCACATATTTTACGCTCAAGCTATTCGGCCGTACATCTCAAGTACGAATATTTCTCCATCCTCCAAATATTATTCCACAGACCTTTCACCCTCTACCTCACATTATACTGCCCACACCTCTCATATACCACACAGACATTATTTACCTCACCCTACGTACCGCCAACGCGAAGAGTTGAACCGGCTCGGGCATCTCGGACTACGCCGGGGATTGATTTCAAGATGGATTGGGCACCCATTCTCAGCGCTGAGCGGAGCAGCGTACATCTCCCTATTCCGTATTTGCGTAGCTCCCGGATTGCTGTGACGGTTCGACTTTAGCTACGGCTTTTCACCACGGACAATTTACGTAGATTTGTTTTGGATTATTTTCCATCGGATCATTACCTCACTTCCTCTCTTTGTCCCTTACCACCACGTCGAATCGACTTTTGCTGAACATTCCGCACGCATCCACCTCCATTTGAGTCTTCTCAAGCTAAGTTTTCATTATATCTTCCTTAGTTTGCGATCTACGGCTTCAGCGATCATTTCCCAGCCCCCACTCTCATTTTTACCTCAAGACTCGGTGCCGTCACCGGCACGACCTGGACACCTCTCGGTTCACCTCTGGACCAACCTTCTCTTCTTCACCAGGAGTCGAACCCGGACTTCCTGCCGAAGAAGGATCCACAAGTTGTCCGATTCGTTGCTTGGTTGAATGCACCTATGCGTGGGCGTTGACCGCAATTGACCGATTTATTGTCCGCAGGCGTGCACCGTGCACCACGCTCCACTTTCTCCACTGTGTTGGACTGGTCAGGTGAGCGAACAATTAGCCTACTACGGAATTCAACTGAGCTTGAGTCGGTTGAACTTGCCCAGGCCATCCGTGAGGAATTTCACCTGTCGAGCCCATGACAAGCCCGAGGAGGATTTCGCCGAAGAGAGACCTACCAGTACTCCCTAACCCCCAAGCCGATTCAGATAAAAAAGAAAGAGTCCGTCACGTCAATTCGAACGCCGGGAGTCGAACCCGGTCCTCCTACCGACGCGATCTCGAACGAAGTAATTTCTGCAGACGTGCACCGTGCACTACGTTCGACTTCTCTACTGTGGTGTTGGCCTGTTTAGGTGAGCGCGTAAATGGCTTGTGAAAATGTTGAGAACAAAAATGCAATCACAAATGGGAATCATTCGGACGCTGGGAGTCGAACCCAGAGAGTTGTTGGCTGCCTTACAATTGGGTTGAGAAACCACAATTATTGACCGCAGGTGTGCACCGCGCACTACGTCCGATTCATTGCTTGGTTGAATGCGCCTATGTGTGGGAAACTTGCAACTTGCAACTGGTGTGAGTTACCAGCGGAAAAAACTGAACCAGGTCTTCAACGGCGTTCCATAAGACGGCGAACACATTGGCTAGAATGCACCTGAGCGACCTGTGTTAACAGGACACTAGCACTCGCTGATGCCTCATTTGGATCAGCAAGGACACAAAGTATTGCGCCGACGACTCCTATCCGAACGCCAGGAGTCGAACCCGAGGTCGTGCTCGAAACCTTCAATTTTAGCAGGGCCACCACGTTCGAGTGATTTTGTCTGCTAGTGTATTAAACAGATATTGTGGTGTGCGCTGAGCTGATTCAGAACCGGGCCAACCTGGAACACGAGGAGACGGTGAATCTTGAGCTCTGCCGGAGTGGAAGGCGCGCGGCCGTATGAAATTATCAGAGAGAAAGAGAAGTAAAAGTGTTTTGCACTAACAGATTCATTCGAACGCCGGGAGTCGAACCCGAACTTCCGGCCTTAGTTGAGCAGGCGAGATCCCAAATTATTTTCTGCAGGCGTGCACCGTGCACCACGTTCGATGTCTTCGCTGCGGTGTTAGCCTGTTTAGGTGAGCGAGTAATTACAGCCATTTGCGGAACTTACGGCGCGGGCTGCTTTTTTTTTTTTTTTTCACACTTTTCAACGAGGACAGTTATTTTGAGCTCAATTCTTATCCGTTTGTGTTAAGAATATGCTCATTGTGTCCGTAATGAAAATGCGGAGGGCACCACGATCTTCATTTTCCCTGATGCGATCAAAACTGCCTTATTGGGAAAGTATCGGCCTTTTTGTACAGAATGATGAGTGTGATAGCTATAGGTATCCAACTGCCTTAAAATTCTGAGAGGATGGTCTTGGGTGTATTGTAGAGCGCTGGAAATACTGGTATCTTTCATATAGTATCTATTTCCTATATACAAGGTACTCAGATATCCCTCACCATGAGAATGCAGAATACTGGTGAACTAAAGCACATATTGAAAATACCGGTATCTCTAGCCCTCAGTAATACTTATAAGGATGTTGTATCAAATTTATAGGTCAATCTGACCACAATACAGAGGATGCGACAAGTTCTGTACAAAATGACTGATATTTTCCTAATACGGCAATTATGATCGCATCAGGAAAAATGAAGATTGTGGTGCCCTCCGCATTTTCATTATGGACAGAATGAGCATATTCTTAATTTAAACGGACAAGAATTGAGCTCAAAATAACCATTCTCGTTGAAAAGTGTGAAAAAAAAAAACGGCCCGCACCCCAAGTTCCGCAAATGGCTGTAAATGGCTTGGGAAACCGTCGAGAGAGACCTGTCAGTTCTTGATAGCACACAAGCAGAGAAAAATGTCAGATTTTACAACGAATTTGAACGCCGGGAGTCGAACCCCGTTTTCCTGCCGAAATGGCTTTGCCCGAAAAGTAAACACTGCAGGCGTGCACCGCACTACACTCGACTTTCTCCGCCGTGGCATTGGTAGTTAAACATCGGGAAACAGTCAAGAATAAATGCGATCACAAATGGGACTCTTATTCGGGCACTGGGAGTCGAACCCAGAGTTGTTGCCTGCCTTAAATTTGGTCAAGAAACCCTGCATATTGACCACAGGCGTGCACCGCGCACCACATCCAATTTTTTGGTTAGTTGAATGTATCTATGTGTGGGTGCTTGACCGCCATTGACTGCAATTGATCTAGGGGGGGGGGGGGGGGGTATGTTATGCTCATACGGTCCACAGGCTGAACAACGAGTTTACGGAAGACAAACAAGTAGTACTTTAAAAGTTGAGTTTCTGCTTTCAGGTCCGCCTGCCTCTAAAGACTGACCTCAGGGAGGGGCACCTGTGAACAAGGCACAGGCTTGAACCGGGGAGGTTCTGAGGCTAGTGTATAATATCAACAAGGAGGAAAAAGGAAACGTTGTGGATGAGTTCGAACGCCGGGAGTCGAACCCGGACTTCCTGCCGAAGAGCGATCGTAAAAGCCTATCTATTTTCTGCAGATGTGTACCGCGCACCCACGTTCGATGTCTTCCCTGGGGTGTTGGTCTGCTCGGTAGGCGAGTAATCAAACGCTTTCAAGAACCAAAAAAGGGCGAATAAAGTCCACACACGATTTCACTGGAGGTCAGGGTCCCACGAGGTTACAGCTGGAGTCCTGCCTTTACGAAAAGGCCGGCCAGTTCACACCGAGTCAGCGTCTTGTATTGATCGACCCCCTGGAATGGTGTGTGCTCCGATAAAATCCTGTAGTTTATGGACGGACAACCACCCCTACATATCTGCTTGTTTGTTTTCGGTAGACTCGTTGTTTATGTTGTGGTATGGGAGTAATACTGTCTCATAATTCATACCAGGTTTCGAAAAACAATGCACCGGTGTAGGGGAAAACAACACCGTTGGAATGACCTCAGAAAAAAGACACAGCCCCAGGAAGACAAAAATTTCACTGCTGATGCTCTGTAGATGAGATTCACAGGTTCTAATGCTTTCTTTTGCTTTTTACACTGCCCCTCATTTCCAGTGTCGATGTATTTCAGACTTCGGCCCAGAGGACTACCATATTAATACATGTTCACTGGGGTGTCCGGTGACACTTGTTGTGAACTGATGGAATCAATTCAACCATCAGTTCACACCGACAGAGAACATGATGACAATGTGACCTGAACCGACTTGGTGTCTGGCCAGGCAAAAACACCCACTCGGGCCGTTCGGCCTTGGCTCGGCACGGAAGCCTTGAGCGGCCTGATCTCCGCGATCTCACCAAGCACTTGGGGTTGCTAAATAGCAGAAAAATAGCGGGTTGCTGAATAGCAGCAACCCAGGTTGATGGCAGCAGCACGATGGCTGAGTAGAATTATCAGATATTTGTATCAATCTTCTTGACTCTTGATGTCATGATCCGGTTCTTTTCTCCAGACCCCGAACCACTAGATTCCCGTTTGGAATATTGATGCGGCATCATCAATCGCATCAATACATCAAAACCCGAGACGACTCGATCCCGATCGATGCGTAGGCAACGCTCCTTTATTTAACCCCTGCATTTATACCCCTTACCTTCCATCTTTCCCCTTAACTCCCATTTTGACTGATCGTTGACACGTAGTTACTTATTAGCAATAATGCCTAGGTTACTCTCCTATAGTTTATAGTATAAGTACTCTACTTGGACGCATGTACTGTATACTATTCTGGTCTAATCTCCAGTGGCTTTATTTGTTATCCCTTTTCGTCTTGTTCTGTCGCCTCAGTCAGACTCAAACCCCGATCACAGGCCTCTGTGCTGACAAAAGAATAGTATCCACATACCGACTACCCGACAGAACGAACGATGACGAGCGGCTTCTCCATGCCCGGACGCGACGAATTCGTCACCTACGAACCCCCTCAGGCGATTACCCTTCTCTACGAGCAGTCGAGCATCGCTGCCGGACAAATGGTCACGCTCAGTGATCAGGTCGCCACCCTCGGGACCCAGGTGGACGAATTGGCGAATGCGATGAGAGGGCTGGCGAGCAACGGAGACCTGATCGGAGAAGCGCTCCGACAGCTGGGAGACGCTCTCGCGGAACTGGTGGAAATCACGCAGAAGGCGGGGTCTGGGACCCCCGGAGGGAAGGCGGGAACGAAACACCCGCGCGTTGCCCCCCCCAAGGTGTTTAATGGCGACTCGGAGCAGGTTGACCAACTCCTCGCGGACTGCTGGCTCAACTTCCAGAACAACCCGGCATACGAGAGCGACACCTCGAAAATCATCTACACGCTCTCGTATATGAAGGAAGGATCCGCCGGGGTGTGGGCCAACAACGAGGTGCAGTCCATGCGGGGTGTGGAAGGCGGGAACTACTCGAGGTGGAAGGTGTTCGAGGCGGCCGTCATCGAGGCCTTCAAGGGCGGAGCACAGGTAGAAGTGGCGCAGGCGAAGATCGAACGCCTCCGGCAGAATATGGGCACCGCAACGTCCTACTTCACCGTTATGGACTCCCTCAACAAGACCGCGGGATACGATGAGACCACGCTCATTCGTTTGCCCAAGGCGGGGGTCCAATACCCTGTGCTCGAGGTGGTTTATAACGCGGAGGTTATGCCCAAGACGTACGACGAGTGGAAGAAGGTGATTATCAAACACGATGGGCTGAAGCGCGCCATCGCCACGGTCAAGGCCACCCTCGCCGCACCCGGGACATCGGGGTCTTCACTGCCTCGGCTTATGGGGAACCCCGGCTACCAGAACGCGACCTATGTCGCACGCGCACGGAACCCCGGGAACCAGGCACCGCACCAGACCCCGGTCCAACAGAACCAGCACCAGACCCCGTCGCATACCGCCACTGTGGCCGCGACTCCCGCGACGTCGGGGCCTGCCCCTATGGACATCGACCGCACGGCTAGCAGGCCAGGGGCCAACTTCAGACCCCGCGCCTGTTACAACTGTGGGCAGGAGGGACACTTGGCTCGCAACTGCCCCCAGAAGATGATGCAGAACCCGCAGTTCCGTGCAGTGGTTACCGAGATGGTGAAGGATTCGGAGGAGGGTTTTGGCGAAGATCGCGAGTGAAAGCTGTGTCCTCACGATCTACTATACCCCACTCAGGTGTACCGTTGTCTGTTAACAATCGATTCGAAGTCTTGAGACTCCCGGACGAACACCTTGAGTTGGAAAAAACCGCAGAAGCCGAATCAAACCCCGAGACGGAAAGAGAACGGAGTCGAGGGGCTAACTCCCCTCGGGGTCTCCGTCGGAAGGAAAGGCCGCGGACGGAGAAAGCGAGATGGTGCAGACTCCCCGTGGGCAGTACGATCCGGGTTCTAACCCGGATGAAGGAACAAGTCAGGCGGGCCGAGCAAGACCTGGCTCGGTGGGTACATCCGCGACGGAAGGGGGAGGTAACGGCGCAGCTGGTGCGGGATCTGGTAGAGGCATACGAACCCGATGCCCTAGATGCCCTGGATAGCCTGCGCGAGGCCCCGCAGTATATTTGATCCATGGGAGGGAACTCCATGATGTTACCGGTCGTGCTGAAAGAGCTAAGCAGCGGACGCGGGTACACGGTTACAGGCTTGGTGGACAGCGGGGCCACTAACGGGTTTATCAGTCAGAGGTTCATCGACGAACACCAGCTCGAAGTAGAGGCGCTCCCGATGGCCGTCCCGGTCTATAACACAGACGGGACCCCGAATCAAGGAGGCAAGATTACCCACGTCGCGAAATTGCGCCTGGAGGTTCGAGACCACACCGAAGTCTTTTCGTTCGCGGTCACTGACACAGGGAAGAGCGACGTTATCATTGGGTATAGCTGGTTGAGACACCATAACCCCGAGATCGACTGGCAGAAGCAAGAGCTACGGTTCACCAGGTGCCCCCCGGCGTGCAAGAAGGAACGGCTCTGGGAGCAGTGGGAAGAAGAGGATGCAGAAGGAATAGAGGATGGAGACCAGGTTTTTGTGACCAGGATATACCCCGAAGAGACGTTGGAGCAACGGGACGCACAACACCTCCGCGCCATGGGCAGCGTCTCTACCAAGTTAGCAGCCGCGGCGCAAGAGGGCAAGGCCAGTCAATCACTAGAGGACGGCGTCCCCGAGCACTACTTGCGTGACTACCGGGGTGTGTTCGAGAAAAAGGATTTCGACAAACTCCCTGAACGAAAGAAATGGGACCACGCGATAGAACTTAACCCTGGGGCAGAACCCGTCAAGGGGCGAAACATTCCATTATCGCCCGCTGAACAACGGGAGTTGGACGCATTCATCACCGAACACTTGAAGACCGGAAGGATCCGGCCCTCTAAGTCGCCTTGGGTGTCCCCCTTCTTCTTCGTGCGCAAGAAGGACGGCCAACTGCGACCGGTTCAGGACTATCGGAAGCTGAACGCCCTCACGGTGAAGAATCGATACCCCATTCCCCTCATTTCCGAAATCATGCACATGCTCCGAAAAGCAACGTGGTTCACCAAACTAGATGTGCGCTGGGGCTACAACAACATTCGGATAAAGGAGGGGGACGAAGAAAAGGCGGTGTTTATCACCAACCGGGGTTTGTGGGAGCCCTTGGTAATGTTTTTCGGACTCACCAACTCCCCGGCCACATTTCAATGCATGATGAACGAAATCTTCGAACGACAGATCGCAGAAGGGCGTGTCATTGTGTATCTGGACGACATCCTCATCTATTCGGAAACGTTGGAGGAACACCGTGCTACCATGCGCGAGGTCTTGCAAATTTTGCAAAATAACGAGTTGTTCCTCAAACCCGAGAAGTGCGAGTTCGAGAAACGAGAGGTGGAGTACTTGGGGGTGATTATCGGAGACGGCAAGATACGCATGGACCCCGTCAAGGTCGCCGGGGTACGGGACTGGGCCGTTCCCAAGGAGGTGAAGGACGTTCAAAGCTTCTTGGGGTTCCTGAACTTTTACCAATGATTCATCAAAGGGTTCGGGGACCACGCCAAGCCCCTCACGCGACTCACCCGGAAGGACACCAAGTGGAGGTGGGGGGAGGCCGAACACGGTGCGTTTCGGGGTCTGATAGACGCAGTGACTCCGGAACCCGTGTTGCACTTCCCGACCGACCACGGGGAGTGGCGAGTGGAGGCGGACTCCTCCGACTTTGCCACGGGGTCTTGCTTGTCACAAGAGCAAGACGGGGTGTGGGTGCCGATTGCATTCCTCTCGAAGGGGTTGAACGACACGGAACGCAACTATGACATCCACGACAAAGAGATGCTGGCCATCATGCGCGCCCTGGCGGAGTGGAGACACTTCTTGCAAGGCAGTCAGAAACGCTTCGAGATTTGGACAGATCACAAGAACCTCGAATATTTCACGACCACGAAGAAGCTGAACCGTCGGCAGGCGCGCTGGTCTCTGGAACTCAGTGAGTACAACTTTACTCTGATACACAAGGCGGGAAAGCAGCATGTCAAGACGGACGCCCTGTCACGATGCGGGGGCCACGAGAAGGGGCAGAGTGACAATTCGAACATTGTGCTGCTGCCGAAGGGCCTGTTCGGAGAAATCGCCAAGGAAGAATTTCTGCGGGCGATGCCAGCAGTGTTGGATGACACCCCGGGAGACCATTTCTTGGAAGCGATCAAGGCAAAGAAGGATCGCTGGGAGGGGGGCGTGAGGGACGCGCTGAAGGAAAAGACAGGCGGATGGAAGGAACACGACGGGTTCCTGACAAAGGAGAGGGCGGTTTACATCCCGGACGACAAGGAGCTTCGAGATCAAGTGCTGAAGTCGCACCACGACGACTACATTTCCGGACACCCCGGGCAGTATCGCACAGCGGAATTGGTGAGCAGAAATTACTATTTGCCGACTCTGCTCAAGGATGCCAAACGATACGTTGCCGCGTGCCCGACATGTCAACGGACGAAGAATTTCCCGGCCAAACCCCGGGGTCCCCTACACCCCAACGCAGTCCCCGAACGGCCGTGGCAGTATATCTCCATTGACCTGATAACGAAACTTCCGGTCAGCAACGGATTCGACTCCATCTGCGTAGTCGTGGACCGGTTGGGGAAGATGATCAGGGTCAAGCCCTGCACGGAACACATCAGCGGCGAAGGGATCGCGTGGATTTATCGGGACAACGTGTGGAAAGACTACGGGCTGCCAGAAGTGGTGATCAGCGACCGGGGTTCGCAGTTCGTGGGGCACTTCATGCGGGATCTGCTCAAACTGTTGGGGATAAAGTCCAACGCATCCACGGCGTACCACCCACAAACGGACGGAAAGATGGAGCGCGTAAACCAAGAGGTCGAGCAGTACCTTCGGGTGTTCACCAACTTCCTGCAGGATGACTGGGCCGACTGGGTCTCCCTAGCGGAATTCAGTTACAACGACAAGGTGCACTCGACCACGGGGTTTAGCCCATTCTACACCACCTTGGGATTCCATCCACGCAAGGGGACCGAACCCCGGCTCGCGGTCCCTACGGAGGCGGCGGACGACTTCGCGAAACGCATGCAGCTCGTGAGGGAGGAGGCAGCAGCGTCGATGCGCGTGGCACAGGAGACAATGAAAGGGTTCTACGACGCCAAGCGACAGGCAGACCCCGACTATAAACCTGGGGATAAAGTCTACCTATCGGGCAAGAACCTCACGACGCATCGACCAGCGAAGAAATTCGAAGACCGGCGGTATGGCCCGTTCAAGGTGAAACGGAAAGTGGGGGCCATATCGTACGAACTGGAGCTGCCTGTGTCATGGAAGGTGCACCCGGTGTTTAACACGGTTTTCCTGCGCCCTTGGACTCCGCTGTACGCACAGCATCAACACGCTGTGACCCCACCACCCCCGGATGTAGTGGATGGGGCAAACGTGTACGAAGTGGAAGAAATCCTTCGTGTGAAGTACTGGGGAAGGGCACGGAGGAGGTTGCGATACTTCGTGAAGTGGAGGGATTACCCGAAGGAAGAGTGGACGTGGGAACCATGGGAGTGGTTGGAAGGAGCAGAAGAGGCAATTGAGGAGTTCTACAAGAAATACCCCGAACGCCCCAGAGAGGAGTTGGGGCCGAGAGGGAAGTGGAGGCTGGTTCCTGCGGGACGAAGGAACCCGTAGAGGGGGGGTAATGTCATGATCCGGTTCTTTTCTCCAGACCCCGAGACCCCGGGGTCTGACCCCGAACCACTAGATTCCCGTTTGGGATATTGATGCGGCATCATCAATCGCATCAATACATCAAAACCCGAGACGACTCGATCCCGATCGATGCGTAGGCAACGCTCCTTTATTTAACCCCTGCATTTATACCCCTTACCTTCCATCTTTCCCCTTAACTCCCATTTTGACTGATCGTTGACGTGTAGTTACTTATTAGCAATAATGCCTAGGTTACTCTCCTATAGTTTATAGTATAAGTACTCTACTTGGACGCATGTACTGTATACTATTCTGGTCTAATCTCCAGTGGCTTTATTTGTTATCCCTTTTCGTCTTGTTCTGTCGCCTCAGTCGGACTCAAACCCCGATCACAGGCCTCTGTGCTGACACTTGACCATAATCTGGGCCAATGCCTGGCGCAGAGTGGGTGGCACCAAGGTTTCGAAATGTTCTTTCTACAACTGTTTCGCTCATCCTTACCATCCTTCCACATTTAATCGATGGGCCCATGTTCCTACTTATAAACCTCTAGTCCTCAACAAAACATGAGGCGGTGAAAAAAAAACTCTCCTGAACGAGGGTGTGAAATTTAAATTTGAGACTGTGACGGTAGTGAAACCCTTCCTACCCAGGAAGGTGTGTGTTCATTGTGTAGCTTTTGCTCCCCAATCTAAGGGTGTGTATATTCTTTGGTAACAGCAGGTGGTAGTGTGTTTTTTGAGAAAAAGGTGTGGAATTATTCTAACCTGTGCAACAAATAATTATGAGACAGTATTACAGCCATATTGTGGACCACGCGAGTAAAATAACACCCCCCCACCCCCCTCCCCCAATTCAACTAGAGTATGCATCGACACATGTAACACCGGATTGACAGGTTAGAAACTCCTCGACGTCAGTTGCTAGTGAACACCCACCTCAGTCGAAGACGTCCCAGATGGTGTCGTGACAGGAAAAAAAATTGCTGACCGATTCATTATTCGGGCGCTGGGAGTCGAACCCAGAGAGTTGTTGCCTGCCTTTCAATTTGGGTTGAGAAACCACAATTACTGACCGCAGGTGTGCACCGCGCACCACGTCCGATTTATTACTTGGTTGAGTGCGCCTATGTGTGGGAAACTTGCAACTTGCAACTGGTGTGAGTTACCAGCGGGAAAAACTGAACCAGGTCTTCAACGGCGTTCGTTGCATAAGACAGTGAATACATCGGCTAGATTGCGCTTCGGCGACCTGTGTTGACAGGACTCATGAGTACTCATTGATACACCCCAGCGCGGAAGGATGGATAAAATATGTCGCGACGATCACACCTATCCGAACGCCGGGAGTCGAACCCGAGGTCGTGCCCGAAACCTTCAATTTTAGCAGCAGTCGCGCACAACGTTCGATTTATCCGATGTGGTGTTGGCCTGTTTAGGTGAGCGAATAAATAGCCTGCTACGGAATTTGACTGACCTTGAGTCGGTTGAGTTTGCCCTAGGCCAAGCGTGAGGAATTTCAACTTTCGAGCCCATGAAAAGCCTGATGAGAATTTCGCCGAAGAGAGACCTGCCAGTGCTCGATAACCCACAAGCTGATTGGGAAAAAGCAAAGAGTCTGGAACCACGTCAATTCGAAGGCCGGGAATCGAACCCGGACTTCCTGCCGAAGTGCATGTTGAAACTTCTATTTTCTGCAGGCGTGTACCGTACACGACGTTCGATTTCATCACTGTGGTGTTGTGTTGGACGAATGAATGAATGACTGGCTTTGGAAACTGTCAAGAATAAAAAGACCACGAAGATTCATTCGGATGCTGGGAGTCGAACCCAGAGTTGCTGCCTGCTTTAGTATGCCGGAAATTTCGCTCTATTGACCGCAGGTGTGCACCGCGCACTACGTCCGATTTGTTATTTGGTTGAATGCACCTATGTGTAGGCGGTAGACCGCAACCGACCTGGGTTGACCTGGGTTAAAGGTTCAGTGTCTGATGTCCGGTCCGCCTGCCTTGAAAGGCTTACCTCAGGGGGGTACCTCGAAATAAGGGACAGGATTGAGCCGTGGAGGATCTGACGCCGAGGAATGTTATCAACGAGTAGGAAAAATTGCTCATCGACGAATTCGAACCCGGACCTCATGCTGAAGGCATGGCTTGCAAACAATATATTGCCTACAGGCGTGCACCGTGCACCACGTTCGATTTCTCCACTGTGGGTTTTGGCCTGTTTAGGTGAGTGAGTATTGATTAAATATTGTTGCGTGCGGTTAACGCAACCTTGAATGCATCAACTTTGGTTGAAAGAAAGTTGGACTTGGATCCGCCTGCCTTGAAAGGCTGACCTCACGGAGGGTACCTCGAGAGAAGGCGTAGGATTGGACCGTGGAGGCTCTGAGGCTAGTATATATTATCACAGAAAAAGAAAAGATCGCGTCTTATTCATTTAATCGAACGGTGGGAGTCGAACCCGGACTTCCTGCCTTAGTTGAGCAAGCGAGAGTCAAATTATTTTGCCCAGGGGTGCGCCGAGCACCACTCGAGTGATTTTGTCCGGTGTTTGCCCTGCCAGTTGTGCAAGTATTAGAGTGTACGCTGATTGAGAAGCCAACCTGGAATACGAGGAAACGATCTTAAGTTGAATCTTGAGTTCTGCGCCGGAGGGTATGGAAGGCGCGCAGCCGTATGAAATTATCATAGAGGAAGAAAAGTAAAAGGGTGTGCGGTAGATTTATTCGAACGCCGGGAGTCGAACCCGGACTTTCTGCCGAAGAGGGATCATAAACTCGTATTTTCTGCAGGAGTGCGCCTCGCACCACGGTCGATTCCTTCAGTGTGGTGTTTCCCGTACTAGGTTGGTGAGTGAATAAATGGCTTGGAAAAACTCACCTGGAATTTTCATTTGGGTGCTGGGGTCGGACCCACATTAAGCGGCTACAGTAGAGTGGAAATAATTCTCGCTGAAGTGAAGGAATGTACCGGACGCTCGGATAGATGGTAAGCGGCGCGCGGGCAAATCCTCCTCGACTTGCAGTTGATCTGAAGTATACATCCCAGGATTGGCAAGTTAGAAACCCTTCGATGTATAGTGCCCACTCACCTCAGGTGAACCTGCCCTAGATGGTGGTGTGACAGGGAAAAAGAATGTTAGCTGGTTCGTCATTCGGACGCTGAGAGTCGAACCCAGAGTTGTTGCCTGTGTTGTACTCACAGGAGTCAAGAGTGCAGATTCAATTGCCGCAGGCGTGCACCGTGCACCACGTTCGATTTCCTTGCTGTGGTGTTGCCCGTACTAGGTACACGCGTACTCAAACGCCTGGGAAACTGTCAAGAACAATTGTACAAAAAGGCGATCTCACCTGGAATTTATGTTTTCGAACCTAGCGGCCTGCGTTAAGGACTCACCAGTACTCAACTGATGCGTAATTAGGATCAGGAGCGCGGAAGGATGGATACAAAGTGTCACGACGATGACGCGTATCCGAACGCCGGGAGTCGAACCCGAGGTCGTGCCCGGAACCTTTAATTTTAGCAGCAGTGCGCCGGCCACCACGTTCGAGTGATTTTGTCTGCTAGTTATTCAAGTATTAAACACATATTGTGGTGTGCGCTGATTCAGAAGCTGAGAAGCCAACCTGGAACACGAGGATACGATCTTGGGTTGGATGTTGAGCACTACAGGGTACCTGGAAAAGCAGGTGCAGCATTGAATGAAGTGGGCATATGAGCTTGTTACAGAGGAAGAAAAATAGAAGTAGGATACTATTCGAACGCCGGGAGTCGAACCCGGACTTCCTGCCGAAGTGCGCGTTGAGACTTCTATTTTCTGCAGGAGTGCGCCGCGCACCACGCTCGAGTCCTTCCCTAGGGTGTTGGCCTGCGTAGGTGAGCGAGTAAATGGGTAACAAAAAAAAGGCGATCACGTTCGAATCACGTCTGGAATTTTCATTCGGGCGCTCGGTCGGATCCAGATTAAGGGGCTGCAGCAGAGTGAAATCAATGTCGCTGAAGGGAAGGAATGTACCGCGGGCGTCCGGCTTCTTCACTGTAGTGCTATCTTCGTTGGCCTGAGACGTTTCTTACTCTAAACTCGGTGCGCGTGCAAAATCCATTGGCACCTACGATTCAACCGGATTTACGGGGTAGCAATTCCTCGACGTTCAGTTAATAGTACATACTCACCGCAGTTGAAAACGTCCCAGATGGTGGCGTTGGGCAGGAAAAACAAGTAGTCGACGAGTATTCGGACGCTGGGAGTCGAACCCAGAGAGAAGTTGTTGCCTGCCTTTAATTTGGTCACCGAAACCGCAGAAATTGGCCGCAGGTGTGCACCGCGCACTACGTCCGATTTGTTGCTTGGTTCAAGGCGCGCTATAAACGGCGAACTTGTGCAAGACGCGGGCGAGGCTGGAACAAACTGAACCGGGTTTTCAATGGGATTGAATGAGAGAGTGACCACACTTATGAACACCATTTTGCTGGATTGCCACACCGCATTCAAGTTCGTTGAGCCTTGATTTCAGCACGCTGACATGAGAGGCAGAAACCGCAGTTGTGATGCCATCACGTATGCCCGCACCTTCCCTTATCCCTCGACGTCATCGCGGTCATGTCTCGCACTCCACCCAAATCCAATCCTATAAAGCCTCGTCACTGCGCCAAAATGCATCCAACTCTTTGCCGGCTGCCCAACTTGCACGAAAACTCTTAACTTTTGCTTCAAAACTTGGATTTACTTACTCGACTATGGCGACGAACATGGTCCCAGCAATAGCCTCCACCGCCCTCCCCGCCACCCCCGCCGACGAATGGGCCGACGGCATGAACGAATTCATCGGCACCCACGTTACCCGCACGCCCGTCGGTACACCCGGCCCCGCCGTGCCCGGCGCGTTCCCCGCACACCTAGAGTCCGAGTCCAATTCCAGCACGCCCAAAATCACGGCAGCAAACGCACAGGAGCAGGCGAGCGCCCTCCTCGCCAGCGCCCAGTCATACTTGCCATCGCTCGAGCAGGCGAAGGCCTACCTTCCCCAGGGCGTTGCTGCGTATTTGCGTACGTTTTCTTGTTTCGCAAAATGGACAATACTCACCTGCGTTTCAATACAGCCTCATCCCCTGCCCAATCCCCACCCACCGCGTCCGCGCCGGTCGACGTCGGCCACGCCACGACCGTACCGTACACCGAGTCCGCGCCCGAGCCGTATCGACAAGACACCAACAGCAGCAGCACCGTCAACGTCGGGCACGGCGCCACCGTACCGTACACCGAGTCCGCCCCCGAGCCCTATCGGCAAGATACGAACAGCAGCAGCACCGTTAACGTCGGGCACGGCGCCACCGTACCCTACACTGAGTCCGCGCCTGAGCCCTACCGACAAGATACCAACAGCAGCAGCACCGTCAACGTCGGGCACGGCGCCACTGTCCCCTACACCGAGTCCGCGCCCGAGCCCTACTCACAACCCCAATCCGCCGCGCAATCGCAAACGTCCTTCGCCACAAGCACCCATTCGGGCCCCGGGCTCGCAGGCGTCGGCGCGGGCCTCTCACCCTCGTCCCCCACGCACTCGACCACGGCGCACACGGGCCACGCGGCGTCCGCGACCGGCGTCCCACCGCCCGCGTCGGGCCTCCTTCCCTCGCACCCCGGCGTCGGCGGCGACGATGCGCCCACGCCCAGCCCAGCCCTTGGGCCCCCTGGCCCTCCGTCGCCCGCGGTAGTGCAATCCCCCGCGCCGCTGGAGCCGCGCGCGAGCACGGAGCTGGCGCTCGCTGCTGAGCACCCCGTGTCGTCCCCGCTCCCGGGCGCGGTGGGCGTCAACGCTGGGCGCCCGAGGCCCGCGGAGGGCCTGCTCGCATCGCACCCTGGCGTCGCATCCTCGTCGAATTCCACCGCGGGGCGCCCGACGCCGAACCCCGACCTCCTCCCCTCGCACCCCGCCGCGGGCCCGCAGCCGCACGTGCACGCGTATCCTGCGCATACGTACGATTCCGCGTCCTCCACTTCGACTTCGACTACTCCTGCTGCTACCGCATACGGCGAGAACGTGCACGCCCATGCGACACAAGCTCTCGACGCAGCGGGCGCGCGCCACCCGACTCCTCACGCCGTTCCCCTTCCCTCTTCTTCTATTGATAGCGGGTACGCCGCGTCGAGCGAGAGCGGGCTCGTCTCCCCACCTGCTCCCCCTGCTGCTTCCTCCAACAACGGGGCGACGTTCCCGCCGTTCGTGGGCGATCTGGGTCTTTCTTCCCCACACTTGCAATCTACACACGGGCAAGCAGTGCAGGGCAGCGCAGCGCTGAATTCGAGTCGGTTGGCGGACGTGTTGCCCACGGGTACGGACGATTCGCACTCGGGAGGCTCGGCGGCGCTCAATTCGGGGAGATTGGCGGACGTCGTGCCCACGGGTACGCCTTCGGATGCGCGTTCGCGGACGCGAGAGGGCGGGGTACCGACGGGCGATTTCGACTACGCTCCGCACCACGAGCACGCGTCCGCCGCTCAGCACGGGCAGGCGCACGGGGAGAACGCGCATGGGCAGGGGGGGAGGGGGATGGTGCCCACCGGGGACCCGCCTTCGACGGAGTACAACACTTCTTCTACCCCTCATACCTCCGCCGCCGCTGCTTCGACGCCAGAGGAAGACGGGGATACCAGCGGCAGCGGGAGCGGTGGGGAGCACGATGGGGGGGACGGCAAACCGGAGGGCGCGTGGGGCGGGAAGGGCAAGGGGCGCAAGGGGAAGCTGTTGCAGAGGTTGAAGGAGAAGATGCATGTTGGGGGGTCGAATTAAGTACTGGGATCTTGTGTGCGACGGACTCTGTATCGATGTACGATGAGTAGATTATCTTTGGTGTAATGAGTAGTGAGAAAATGACATGGGCGTTAGATTGTATCCGTCCTCCGGCGTTCGAAGGCGAGTGTGCGAAAGGTCAAGGTCAGACTTGGGGGAGCGCGAGCGGCGTTCCACCACGCCGCCGATGGATGGGTGGGTTTGTGAGTAGTAGTGTCTTCCACTTGAATCTACTTCGATTTGACTGACTCATCCCGCTGTTCAGCCAAGCAAGAACTCGGACGTGGTACGCGGTGTACACCTGCGGTCAATATTGAGCTACCATGTCCGAGTCGAAGCAGGGTTCGACTCCCAGCGTCCGAATTGTAGAGTTCTCTCACACCGTTTTTTTTTTATCGTGATGCCTGAACCCAATTGACAGGTATTCAACTAACCAACCAACCAGACCCAAGCAATAAAACGGACGTAGTACGCGGTGTACACCTGCGGTTAATTGATGAGGATCCCTATATCGAAGCAGCCGGTCTGGGTTCGACTCCCAGCATCCGAATTACCCGTCTTCCACTTTTTTTTGCGTCCTCTGCCTACGAACCGAATTGGGTGGTGCGGCTTCACTTATCGAAGACACGGTTGGACGTCTGAGAATTAAAAAAGCAAAAATGGGGATGCATTCGCGCGAGCGCGTCTGGGTTCCCCCTCCGAGTCGGCCTCAATGCCAGTATGCACCAACCAACCAACCAAACCCAAGTAAGTACAGTAAGTAAACAAGCGGGCGTGGTACGCGGTGTACACCTGCGGTCCATATATGCTCAGCAATGAACGCTTGAAGCAAGCGGTCTGCTGGGTTCGACTCCCAGCGTCCGAATTACCCATTTGTGTACGTCTTTTTTTTGCGCCCTCTCCCTGCAAACCCTTGCAAGTATCAGTATCCGGTGCAGCTTTATTGGCGAATACGGACGTCGAGGCATTTACAGTGTGCGGATTTACTTAATCATTATATACAGTATCCCGGATGTTGAAAAACCGAACCGTGACTCGCGTTCAGGTTTTGTGCGCGTGTCTGACACACAGACTCTTATTCGACCAAGCAACCAACCAACCAAGTAAAAAATCGGACGTGGTACGCGGCGTACAGCTGCGGTCCATGTTGAGTTAGTATGTTTATCAAAGCAGGCGATCTGGGTCCGACTCCCAGCGTCCGAATACGCCGGCAAGTTTCCAACTTTTTTTTTTTTTTTCACGGAGTACCTACAACCCTGAATTACGCCTTTAAGCTTCATATCTCATGCGTAGGGCTGGGAAAGGTGAGATAAATCACGAGTGCAATGGAGCCAAGAGCAGGCCGATGGGTGGTGTATGTTGAAAAATTCAACAACTGAATTCGCCTTTATGCTTCACGCAGTAGTGTTCGCAGAAGCAAGCAATAAATCGGACGTGGTACGCGGTGTAGACCTGCGGTTAATAGTGGTGGTTAAGGAATGCTCGAAGCAGGAATTGGGTTCGACTCCCAGCGTCCGAATGATCCTTTTCCACGTCTTTTTTTTTTCCCTCTTCCATGTCTTTTTGTTTGCACCCTCTCCCTGCAACCCTTGCAAGTAAGTATCCAGTGCAGCTTCAATTATCGAAGACACGGTTGAACGTCCGAGAATAAATAAATAATGCATTCGCGCGCGCGCGTTTGGGTTATCCTTCCGGCCTCAGGCTTCGATGCAGGTATCCAACCAAGCAACCAAGCAACTCCTTAGCCAAACCCAAGCAAGCAATGAATGAATCCGGCGTGGTACGCAGTGTGCACCTGCGGTCAATACTGAGCCTGTGTGCTACTATGCGTATCGAAGCAGGGGATTTGAGTTCGACTCCCAGTCTCCGAATTGTTTTCGTCTGCGTCTTTTTTGCGCCCTGTCCCTACAAGCTCGCGCGTCTAGGTTTTTCGTCAATACAGGTATCCATCCATCCAACTAATCCCAAGCAAGGACTGAATCGAACATAGCACGCGGCGTACACCTGCGGTCAATATTAAGCCAGTGTGCATGGCGAAGCGGGGGATGTGGGTTCGACTCCCAGCGCCCGAATGAACTAAATTTCGTCTCCCTTTTTCTACCCTGTGCCTATAGAGATAAAATCACCCGTTTACTCTTGAACCTTGATGCAAATGTCTCACGCGTTTGAATCTCAATGCAGCAGCAGCTCGTTTTCGCGCGTTCGAAGGTCGAGTGGTGAGCAACGCGGCAGATGGGTATGACATTGCCAAACATCGTCGGCGAGTCTCGCTCCCATTTAACTTTGGTTTAATTGACTCACTTTCTTCGGGGCCAGATGTTCAATTTGAACCAAGCAATAATGCGGACGTGGTACGCGGTGTACACCTGCGGTCAATATTGCCATCTCGAGCCAGTTTGTTGAAGCAGGCGGTCTGGGCTCGACTCCCAGCGTCCGAATTCCGGGTGATTCTCAATTTTTTTTTTTGGTGCCCTCTCCCTACATACCCTTGTAAGCATCCGACGGTGTACCTTCAATTATCGAATACAGATGTCGAGGAATTTTCGGCAAGTAGGCGAGGTCAATGATCGCGTTTCAACCAACCAACCTCCTGTGGCCCATCATTGCCATCAATTCAATCTCTTCAAGATACTATGATTTTGTAGCGTTTGTCTACGAGAGACTATATGAGGGTGCGAGTTCCTTGCTGGTTGTTCACGCTGATAGAATGATTTCTCTAGGAAAATCGGGTACGCGGTACCCCGTGCGAGCATCTGAACGCCGTCGGAAATATCTAGCGATACTATGCGATGTGAGCGCTTCTGATTTATGTAATTGTGCCTCTTCTTCTCGAAATTTCGAAAATACTGTTCCAGAAGGATTACTGGACTGCCTCTAGTGTCCTTGCTGTGCAACAGCTCTAATACGCCCTCTTGTCGACCCCCACCCACCTCCCTTGTCGACTTACCACTCGCGTTCCTCAATGCCCCAAGTTACCAGTTTATCTTCCGGGTATTTTTCGTCCCTTCGTGTGGTCGGATTGATAGTCTGATTTCAGCCGTAGATTGTCCATCACTGGGGCGAACTACGCACTCGTTGCAGCGGCAGGTGCGGTGTGTGCTTGATTTGAGGACGAGAACTTACCGACGGGTAGTGATTTATCTCTTTGATTTCGTTCTCACCGTGGGCGCGGAGGTTCAAACCTTGCAATTGATCTTCGCACAGGGTCGCGGCCCCGGGCCATGGCGCAGGTTTTCCCAGCTCTTTGCACTTCGCTATTTGCCTCTGTTGTATCAAGTCGCCATACTTTCCGGTGTCTCATTCTTCCAGTTTACACCACAGGTGAGGAACTATATTTATATGGCTGAACGGCATTGACGTCCTGAATTCTCAGAGGTTTGCTCTAACTAAAACTTCCTTTGCTTGTTCATAATGGTATGATCTTTAGCTGCAGAATCCTTGACGACGTAGTATTGAGCATCGACTCGGGTTTCCAGTTCGCATATGTTGGTACGTGGCGAAATGCAGCTCATTACATCCATTGATCTGGACAACAAGCCATCATCTCTTGGAGAGTGAACACTATTGTGTTCCGGAATTGGCCCATAACACTCGCCATGGCCAGTGTCAGTTTTGCATCCACCTTGATCAACATTATCGTTTCGAACCCCTCACTTTTTCCAACCTGCCGTGTTATCAACCCATCGCACGCACCTGAGTGCGTATTTTCTCCACCATTGAATGTTTAAGGTTGTGACTTCGGGTTAACAGAATAGGTATACAAATTCATCACGTTCGTCAGCAAAGATAGGCTTAAATTGTTACCCAAGTATTGCTTGTCCCTTGCCTACGCGCAACATTCGATGCCCTCGCCTGTATCGCGTTACTCGTCCACTTCGGCAGGTTCAAACCACTAATTTCCGGCCTCGATGTCAATTTCCACAAGCTGTTATCCGAGTTGGTTCGAGAAGGTGAGCTTCCTAATAGCGCAATGATTCCATGTCTCTGATCGAGAATTGGTAGAAGCGCAGGACCTGATGTTTGTGGCGCTTTTCTGAATGAATGGGCCTCAATGCCAATTCACTCCTTGTTCAGACTTATATTCGTAATCATGACAGTAGAAGCAGTCTTTGTCCAGGTAAGTATGACACCACCCATATAACTTCTTGGTCAACGATACCTCTAGATGCCAGCGGTAGAACAAATGCACCCCGGCCGATACATGTACTGATGACTGAATAGGTCCGTGCCCACGCACGGAATTATATCGCGCCATTTGTGGATTCGTCAGTCACTCAATCTTTCCGAGGCGAAAGCTGATGTCAAGCTAGATTGACAGCGCTGTTGGCGACCCGTTTCCTAATGAAAATGAATCGCCCCAGGCACGAAGATCACGACAAGGCTTCTATCGTATCCACCCCTCCCTCTATCGCATCTCCGCGTCCTTCCATGGGCTCATCAGTGCATGCTGAGGTAGACCGTAGCCGATGGTATTTCTTCAATCTAACCCATCCTGCAGGAATCGTGGTCTTCCCCTGATAATGACCTCTCAGCTCTGTTCCGCCCCTGGCCACCGGAGGTAGGAACCGCTCCATATCACAGTAAACTATAAAGCAATTGCCCCTCGTAGACACTTGAATTGGAGCGTAATACTGGCGGCCGTCTGGATTGCGAGGCCGCCATGGATTGGCCATCAGAGCAGGTCTATCCAACTCCCTCCAAGTTGTGGCATCCACGTTGAACTTGTTTTACAGAATGATTCACGTTCGTCCCTGGATGCGGGTGGATCTATGATGTATCCTGGTTGGCCACCAGAGGTAGTTGAACCTTCTTGTTCGTGATGCGATGGACCATCTAACGGCCAATGTGCGCAGACATTTGACTTCGATAATTTCCCCAGTCTTTTCGACTGCAATACTCACGCCGATTTGCCACCCGAGACACTTACCCAGCAGGTCCCGGCGGCACAAATATGCGACGAAGAGCAGGCGGAGGACGAGATATTTGATTTCAGCTGCCCACGCTGCATCCGTTGTAACTCGGCGCTGGACCGCGCGACCGGCCGGCGGAGGAAATCTCCGAGATAATAATAGACAAGGCACAGTTTACCTGCTGTTCATTTGCAAAAGCGACAGATGGTTGGTTTCATTTTTGTACATACCTATTTCAAGTTGCAATTGTTAGTTCGCGCTCTATTCCTTGCCTACTCCGCGCACAACGGAGCGGACTTCGAGTGAAGTGGCCAGTACAACTCTATACATGCCATAGAGTGTACAGTAATATATCTGGCCCCATTGTGCCGCCCATTTCATCGCAGCGGGGGGTCAGAATCAAAAATGATCCCACCGTCCGAGCCCACCTTCCGGGGGAAGGTGCCTATACAATGCGGCGCTGCGGTACAAAATGATTGGTTGCCCGGAGCAAAATGAGAGAGAACTGTACCTTCAAGAAGGGCAGCAGTCCAGTCCATCGAAAATGTCCATTTTAAAAAAGAAATGATCTGCGCCTTATGTTCCGCAAAGGAGCTGTAATCAGTCACTGTACTGGGGTTTAAAAATTTGGGCCACGAGCTCTTCGGAGTTATTGGTGGCCGTAATGCTTACAATGACAAGACAAGCAATCTAGAAATATCTTTCAGAGTCCCACTGCCGCGCGAGGTGTTGGAAATGGTAAGTACAAACTGAATCTGATCTCATTGAAGTATCTTGACAAGTTCCGCCCGACGGTTGTGCAAATCTAAGGGAGTAGTCTTGCGGTAAATAGTAAGATTCGTATGCTACGTTTTTCGGACAGAGTCTTGACGCTGTCCCGTGGGTTTTCGGAGTGCCATGTGGAACCACCCAAATTTGGAGCTCGAACACAAGTTCTAACAGACAGGGAGGGTTCATTCTTGAATTCCATGGATTAGATTCTGGTTGAATTGTGGGAGTCCGAGTAACGAGTTGCAGAGCGGTGAATACAATAATTCCGTGGGAATTCTGGGGAAAACATTTGAGGTGAACTTGCTGTATTGGATATTTAGCGTGACGTTGACATGTAGATTGAGCCAGCGGAGAGCAGGTTCGAGCCATCGCAAGGTAACGACTCGGACCCAGCTGATCCAGTCATCAATCGCGCGACCTTGCCAAAGGGAGTGAAGTTTTTGGACAAGTTGAATGAGGAGCGGTTTATTCGCCGTTTGTGAATGGTAACTCGTCTGCTCGGCCTGCGAACGCGCGAGACAAGAGAGCAAGAGGCAAAACGCGCGTGATGCCATCAACTATGCCTTGTTTGTCTAGAGCTTCCCACACCCTCTTTTTTTTTTTTTTTTTTTTTTTTTTTGAGGAGCGTTTGAGTAGTGGGAGACGTGAGGGCAATCTTGGATACTCCTTCATGCTGCCCCTTCCATGTCCGAGTCACGAATGATTCAAAGACACTTCCGGGCCGACATAGTCGGTCACCTCCCACCCGCCGATTTGAGGCCTTGGAATTAGAACCCGGCCATAACAAAAATTACCAATCTCGCGAGGAAATGCGCTAGCGCACCGTGCTCTTCCGCACTTCGTGTGGGGCTTCGGTAACGCCGATTCGGGTCCCCAGCGGCAGATGCCGCTGAGTCGCCCTCCTCGCCGTGTCAACTCAAGCTTTCGGGCGGCATTTCTGCCGCCTTCAGCTATCATCGTCGACTCAACCGATACCCACTAAAACCCCGCCTACTCTGGGCCAAGCCTTCGAGAGCAGGTGTTCGTCTTTAAGTACCTTCTTCCAGGTTGATTTCACTAGCGATTCCTTCATAGATTTATTTTCCCACTTCGCGCTGTTCGTTAGCGCGCAATCTATCGCTAGGCGGTTGTTGATGCCTTTCAGCCAACGGTTTCGGATTTCCCTCTCCGATGCCGGGGTCTTTTCTTGAATAACTCGCTCGTTCCGGAAGCGCCATGCTAAGTGTGCTGTTTCTGAGACAAGAATTCGGTATAGGCGTGTTCTCCCGGTGTCCTCCTTTTTCGTAGCTGCGCAGGCCATTATCATGCCCATTGTAGGTGTCAACTCTTCGCCTGTTTTCATTTTCCATACCTCACTGGCGAGCTTCCAGACCTGTTTTTGGCCCGCTACTTCGCATTTGGTGAGAATGTGCTCCATGGATTCATGGACTCCACATGTGGCGCACTGACCTTTGTGGGCGTTGTTGGGTATGTTGTCCCAGAATTTCCCCACTTTGTAGCCTCCATGGATTAGCATCCAAAGGAAAAAACGGATGCTTCTCGATATGTCTTTGTGTTTTGTTGACCGCCAGATCTTCCTCGAGGGGGGTGGTCCGCTGCCGGCTCTTGTGGCTGCTGCCTTGGCGAGCTCCATATTCTCTGTTGTTGCCCTTCGTTCTAACAGTGCTTTATAGTTCGGTTTGCAGCGTTGGAGCCCGCATATGATCTTATATGCTTTAGACTGAGTCATTGTTTTTAATTTTGCCCCGGGGAGCAGCAGGGAGCTAAAGGCCATTGTACTAATCTCATCTGCGACCGGTTTACGGCTTCCCTGGCCTGCAAGTACGTCTGCTGCCTCATTACCAGCATTTCCTGAGTGAGCCTTTACCCAGGTAAAAATTGTTGGTGCTTTTCTTTCTCTGATCTTGGCCACCGTTAGCTCGATCGCGTCGCCGTTCGCTATCGTATAGAACCCATCGTCCTGCCATCTGGGGAGGTTCTTGGTGAGTCCATCTATTGCATACTTTGAGTCGCTGAATATTCTGAGGGGCGCGTCGAGTGGGGCCAGTGTTACCGCTTCTTTTATGGCTAATATCTCGCCCATTTGATTCGACGGCCGCATTGCGTCCGGTATGCGGAGCGCCCTATTTTTGGGGTCGTCCTCTCCGAAGTATACCCCAGCGCCGGCGACCACGTTTATCGTATCATTGTCTAGCGCTGAGCCATCCGTGTATACATTAGTCTCCGGGCCTGGATCATCGACAAAACTTGTGTCCGGGGCTGCGTACGTACCGTTCTCATACCCTTCCGTGAAAATTCTAAATGTGTCTGCCACGGTTCCGTGTGTTGTAACCCGGGGGTCAAACACCGCCGTGTTTGGATCACCGTTTTCACCCGGCGCTCCCTCGTTCTCGAAGTCCTCTGGTTGTACTTGTCTGGGGTCCCACTTGTAGTCAAGTGAGTCGAGCATCTCCCGTGCTTTGGCGTAGCACTTATGTGGGTGAGCACATCCAGTGATCGTTCTCGTTACCCGGCATGACGAGCACATGCAGTGTACTTCGTTTTGGTGGCCGGGAGTTTCTATTTTCTGGGCTAGCGGTACCGCATCTCTCACCAACCGGACACGATGTTTTCCTTTGAGGCATTTCACCACTTCCTGGGTGGAATTGAAGACCCACCTGGTTCCATTAGAGAATCTGTGGTACCATATGGGCATATCGCCTTGGATCTTATGGGACACCGCGATGGGGTCTATTGTGACTCCGTATTTCTTACCGATATCTATAATCCCGGCTAAATCTTTACTTTTCAGGTCCCCGGCCGACTGGTATGGAGCCCATGTCTGCAGGTAAGCATTCACGCGCATAGCCTCGTCTACATTGAACGCGTCTTGCGGTACTTTCTTTGCTAGGATTTCGTCTGCGGCAAAACACCATAGTGGTCTGTCTGGTCCGAAGCTCAGGTATGTCTTGAGCCATGTGACGGTAATTGCCTCGTTGCGGGCGACAATGTCGAGGAGGTCTTTACCTCCCATGTCTGCCGGCGCGTATACAGTTTCTTTATTTACACTGACTCGTACTTTTTCCGCCCATAGGAATTCTCGGACTCTCCGTTCAAGCCGTTTTTCGATCTCATCTGGCATGCCCTGTACGGTGACAAGGTATTGTGTCATGCCGCCAACAACCATCAAGATTATTAGCCTTCGACCTTCCATTGTCGGGTGTCCGAGTTCCCACCTCTCGAGCGCGGCATCAATTTTCTCCAGGGTCCGTGACCAAGTATCTACTTGGTTTACTCCATTTCCGACCCAGGCACCAAGAGTTCTGATCGGTTCGCCTTCAGCTGCAATTTTAATGTGGTCAGGAATCAGTGTCCCGCCTAACCCGTTTACAAAACGGGTTGCCCTTACTCGGTCTCTGTGGTCGGGTGTCCCTATAGGGATCATCTCCGTTTTTGCGATATTAAATTTGGCCCCGGCGGCAATGCACCATTCGTCAAGAATCGCTAGCAGCGTGCCGAAGTCGTCGCTGTCATCCAGATACACAATTGTATCATCTGCAAAGAGCGTGGTGATTAGTCTTTCCTGCTTTCCGCGTATTTTGATGCCTGTTAATGTTGATTGGCGTAGCGACTCCGCAAGTGGTTCAATAGCGAGGTGAAATAGGAGACATGAGAGCGGGTCGCCTTGTCGTACTCCTCTCGTTACCTTGAAGGGGTGGGTACTCATCTCACCGTTAATTATAACGTAGGTGTCGGCATCACTGTACAGTGCCTTGACCGTATTAATAAATTCGTCTGGGATGCCGTATTTTGCAAGTGTTCGCCAGAGGTAGTCGTGCTCAATCTTGTCGTAAGCCTTCTCTTGGTCAAGGGCCACAATCACCCCGTCGTTCTCTGTTGCTTCTGCTAGCTCAATAATTCTTTTTGTAAGCCAGACTTGGTCTCTAATCTGACGCCCCGGTACAAAGCCTGCTTGGTTCGGGTGTATGAGGTCTGGTGCAATTCTTGCTAGTTTGATGGTGAGTGCTTTTGTAAATACCTTGTAGTCCGTATTTAGCAATGAGATCGGCCTGTAGTTTGAGATCTCCGCCTTGTCATTTTTTTTGTACAGCGGGCACATCCAGCTCTGTGAGAACCTTGTGCCCTTGACCATGCCGTTAATTTCGATGTCGTTGTAGACTCGGTGCATCGCGCCGATGATGTCAAACGCAGGTTTGTCATCTTTCAACGCTGTCTCGTACCTGGAGTTTAATATTTTCCAGACTTCATACGTTATGCCGTCCAGGCCCGGGGCCTTGAAATTTGCTGATTGCTTCAGTGCATTTCTGACATCCTCCAGTGTGAGCCTCTTTTTTAATTCCTCTGTCTGCTCAGCGGTGGTGGTAGTTTGTACCCGGTCCAAGACTATGTCTATCTTTTCTTTACGTGTTCTGCGGCCTTCCGTGGTTCCCGCGTTCTCAGGCCTGTCGGATTGGAGGTTCTTATGGTAGTCCCTTGCCATGGAAGCCATGTTCTTCGAATTGGTTCCGTATCGGGGTTCCGCTTCGGGGTCCCCTGGTTTACGGAGCCTATGTATGACTTCTCTTGGTTTATTCTCTCTGTTTAACATTGACCAGTACCGGCCTATCATTTGACCTTCGAGTCTGTTGCGGACTTGGGAGTCTAACCGTGAATCGGTGTGTTTCTTCCTCTGGAGTTGGGTCAGTTTTTCAACAAGAACTGCGCAGGAAAGTGTCCGTTGTTCTTCATTCAGTGTCTTGTTTGCTAGGATAATGTCTAGTTTGTTCTCCATGTCGGCGATGTCGTCGACAATTTGTGGGACAACTTTTTTTGCAATCCTCCTGGCTTCCACCCCTATATCAAGCTTAAACCTTGCCCACAGAGTTTGGGTGTTGTATTTAGGATCTCTCTCGGGCCAGCGTGCAACAACTTCTAATTCATTCTGGAGCCGGAGGCCCTTCTCTTGGATGTATTCTTTTAGGCCTTGGTCCCGAATTATGTGGGCCGGCCAGACCCATCTTCCAGGCCCAATTGTTGGAGCATTCGCTGTGGTTATCCGCATCGTTACCATGCGATGGTCCGTAATCAGTCCCACCGACTGCATGCCCCACTCAAAGGTGTCATCAAACAGGTCTCGCCGGATATAAATCCGGTCTACTCGCGATTGGGAGCCTCCTTGTGCCACCGATTGGTGGTACGTGTATGCGCACGTCGTAGGGTATGTCTCCCTCCATCCATCGATGAGTCTAAGGTATTCTTTTAATTCGTCTAGTGCATCTGTCGCGTTCGTATTATCCGCGTGTGCGGGTAACCTATCGATTGGGGATTCTACAACGTTTGTGTCCCCGCCCATGGAGTCTGGCCGTCTCACTCCCGGGTGTGCGCGGAACCATGCTAGGATTTCTCTCCAGAATGCGGCGTTTTCGCCGGGCGCGTTGGGTGCGTACACTCCGAGTACTGATAGTGGAGTTTTTCCGTCAACATGTTTCGTTTCGAGCAATAGTGCACGGCCAGGTATTATCTCCCAGGTTTTCACATTTTCCGTCAGGACCAGACTTTTATTCAATACTATTGCAAGGCCTGCTCTGGCTCGTGGTGCAATAGGGTCCGGTGTGAATTCAACTCTTAGTTGCCTTGCAAACAGTGTACTCATTTGTGATTTCAAGGCATCATCCATATGCGCTTCTCCCACAATTAGCACTGCAGTTCGTGTCTCCCGCATTTCCTGCCACACTCTATACCACTTATCATCCCCGTTGCCTTTAATATTTAGGCCCGAAATTTTCAGCGATGCTTTGAGCGTTTTCTTGCTCTTGGGTGGTGGTTTGTGACGTCCGCCGAAACGAGGTTGTCTTTCGGTCTCCTCAAAGTCATCGTACAGGTTCCCGTCAAAGGGGTTATGATGTCCGGGGGGTGGTGCGTCGTTGCGAGGTATTTGTTCATTTGGGGCCGGTTGGGGTAGTCCGTGTCTTGCGTGTCCATTATTCGCGGGAGGCGGTGCACTATTCTGCGGTGGTTGAGAGTTGGACATCGGCTGAAGGAAGGGGCTTCCTCGATTCACATTTTGGTGAGACGGATTCATTCTGTTTAGGTCGTTTCTGACTTGTTGCCCATTTACCTGGGCTCGCGTGTTCGTTGCGTCTCCGCCTACAGCGGGTTGGTGCTGGTTCTCAGCCCGGTGAACGGTACGTTCACCAGCGCCTGTACTGGCGCCCCCTGGTCCGCGTCTCGCGTCCAGAGTTGCGTCGAGCCGCTCATCATCGGCTCGCCGGGGACTTCCTCCCCCAAAGGGTTGGTAGCCGTCCCGGTTTGCCTCCGAGCGGCTTTCAGCCAACCTCCCTCCTACATTACGACCTTCCACGGGGAGACAACCGGGAGCGGAGTTGTCTCTCCCTCCAGTCGCAATGTCCGCCGTGTTCCGTCCCGGTCTTATTTCAGCTGTTCCCACACCCTCTTTTGACCCTCTCGCAGTCCTGTATTGCACCACTTTCCGTACTTATAAAGGCCTGTGCCAAGATGCGCTCAAATACTCGTCTGACACCGCGTCCCTGCCCAACTTGCACGAAAATCTTTGCTTCGAAACTTGAATTTACTTGCGCCGATTCTAGCATAACCTGACCCCGATGGCAACGAACATGGTCCCAGCAATATCCTCCACCGCCCTCCCCGCCACCCCCGCTGACGAATGGGCCGACGGAATGAACGAGTTCATCGGCACACACGTTACCCGCACGCCCCTCTGGACGCCCGGCCCCGCCGTGCCCGGCGCGTTCCCCGCACACCTAGAGTCCGAATCCGATTCCAGCACGCCCAAAATCACGGCAGCGAACGCACAGGAGCAAGCGAGCGCCCTCCTCGCCAGCGCACAGTCGTATTTGCCGTCGCTCGAGCAGGCGAAGGCGTACTTTCCGCAAGGCGTGGTGGCGTATTTGCGTACGTCTTCCTTGTTCCACTGAATGGATGATACTCACCTGTGTTCTAATGTAGCCTCGTCCCCTGCATCCCCACCCATCGCGTCCGCGCCCGTCGACGTCGCCCACGCTACCACCGTCCCCTACACCGAGTCCGCGCCAGAGCCCTATCGGCCAGACACCAACAGCAGCAGCACCGTCAACGTGGGCCACGCTACCACCGTCCCGTACACCGCCTCTGCGCCAGAACCCTATCGGCAAGATACGAACAGCAGCAGCACCGTTAACGTCGGGCACGGCGCCAGCGTCCCGTATACCGAGTCCGCGTCAGAGCCTTATAGGCAAGACACCAACACCAGCAGCACCGTGAACGTCGGGCACGGCGCCACCGTACCGTACACCGAGTCCGCGCCCAAGCCCTATTCACAACCCCAATCCGCCGCGCAATCCCAGACGTCCTTCGCCACAAGCACCCATTCCGGTGCAGGGCTCGCTGGCGCAGGCGTGGGCGCGGGCTTCTTACCCTCGTCCCCAACGCACTCCACGAAAGCGCACACGGGGCACCCCGCGTCCGTGACTGGCGTCCCGCCGCCCACGCCCACGCCTGCATCCGGCCTGCTTCCCTCGCACCCCGGCGTCGGCGGCGGCGATGCGCCCACCCCGAGCCCGGCCCTCGGGCCCCCAGGCCCCCCATCGCGCGCGGTAGTGCAGTCCCCCACCGCGCTGGAGCCGAGTGCGAGCACCGAGCTCGCGCTCGCTGCTGAGCGCCCCGTGTCGTCTCCGCTGTCGGGCGCGGTGGGCGTCAACGCCGGGGGTCCCAGGCCATACAGGGGATCTGATATATAAAAAGACAGGTGATTGCCAGAGTGCGGTGATATATCAGGTCTGTGAGCTCAGCGTAGTGCATGATATATCACCACAGCGTCCTTCCAGCCACCTACGGTGGCGCTGCTGGCGCTAGCGCGGGGGCGCCCCGACCGCCGCTCGTCGTCCTCCGCGCCTCGAGCGCCCTTCCAAATGGGGTCCCTTGTTTGCACATATTACCTTCCCATCATCTTCCTCCTACCACCATTGCGCAGGCTCCCCTGGGGCTCCCTTCCCCCCGATGGCTCCTTCCTTTTATTAGACCCTAGTTTTGCCCGCTCCACCTCTACTGCAACGCTCTCTGTGGTCCCAAACGCCCTCATTCCCTCACTTGCGGCCTTCCACTTACCCGGCTCGATACCGCCCGCCTGCTTATACCCGCCGTACCGCGCTCCCTGCGGGCCTGTTCTGTCACCCGTGTATGTACATGCCTATGGCGCTACCCCCCCCCACCCTGCGCGCTGTCATAGCTGACCCCTTCGACGCTAGCGCCCCCCGCCGCCCCGCCCGCCGAACCGGCACCCGCAGCCCTTCCTGCGCTCCTCCTCGCACACCACCTGACTATTCCACCTCATGTGTCTTACATAGCCCTTCGACGAACCCTCTACCGTGTCTTTCGCCTTGTGCGTTCTGCATCGCGCTTCCTTTGCGCCGCCTGCTTCCCCCCCTTCGGGTACCACCGATATACCCCGCCGCCCCCTGTACGCGCTACACAAACCTGGGGTGTGATGTCCCCAACTCCCCCTTCACTCGCCTTGGCTGCCGTTGCCTGTGGCACGTCCAGGGCCGGCCTTTTTCGGACCCAGCGCTCCCCGCACTTCCGGCACCGCCTTTATACCCCGCCACCCACCGTACGCGCTACAGAGACATGAGTTGTGATGGTCCCCAACTCCCCCCTTCGCTCGCTTCGGCTGCCGGCCCCTGTAGCGCCCCCTGGGCGGCCTTTTTCCTCCCCAGCGCTCTCCGCCCTTCCGCCCCTCAATTGGTCCTCCGCACGTCGCGCCAGCCCCCCCCCCCCCCCCCCCCCCCCCGGGCAAAGCGGTGGCTTCTCCTTTCCCGGTTCCTATGCTGTTCGCCCTCATCCGCGTTCTCCAGGGCGGTCCGCCGCTTCTTTTTCTGTCTGGCTAGTCTCTGCCTTCCTGCCCGGCCCAAATTTAATTTCATCTACTTTGGCCTGTTCTGCTCTTGCAGTTCCGCTCTTCATTCACTTTCTTCATCTCTCTTTCGTGCCAGGGGATTTTTCTTTCTTTTTTTTGTTTTATTTTGGGCGCTGATCCTAAGGTATGGTACTAGATACCATCCTGTTAATGAAGTTACTGTAGTCTACCTGTATCAGTAGTCCGACAATATTATACTGTGAACTTATAAGGTTTCTCGTTTGATCCCTTGGTGTGCCATTTTTTAACGTTTTGGCTTGAAACATTTTCTCAGAAATTTCACAAGTCCACTCCACGATTTCCCAAAGAAGGCCATTTCCACCCATTTGCAGACAAAGGTGAATCCGCATGTCATTTTATGTAGTATAGGGAACATATATCTTGTCTACGTCTTTCAAGTGAATAGTAACTACTGCATGTGTATATCGAGAAAATCCGCAGACGCAATCGCTGGTTGAGCAGCGGACAAGGGCAAGGGCTGAGGTGAGTTGCTGGTTGAGCAGCAACGAACGTTAGGTAGCAACGAATGTTGCGCTGGTTTACTTCCTCGCCCTGTAAAATGACAGTTGTCAGTTAAATAGCACGTCTTGGGCCGCAAGGCTTACTTTTTGGTCGCAGCCGCACTACGCGTCGTACGAGCAGCATCCACCTTTCTCTTCCTCGTGGCGACCGCCGGCTGCTTTACGGACGTCGCCTGCTGCGCTGTGGTCCCTGGATCACCGCGCTTGTTCTTGACTTGGCGAATTGGGACGCTACCGTCCGGGAGCGTGGTGGCCGTCCGTTTACGTTTAACCGGCGCGTCGGGAGCCGCGTCGGGTGCGGGGTCGGAGGGTGCGGGGTCGGAGGTGACGCTGTTGGCGGTGTCGGCGGTGTCTGTGGAACTGAGGTCCGGCAGGTTGGTGGTGTCCGTTAGCGCGCCGTCTTCCACGATCTTCTTCGGCCTCCCGCGACCTCTCCTCTTGACCACCTCTATCGCGTTCGCCACTTTTTTCGCCGTTTCTGCCGCTGCTTCCTTCTCCGCAGCCTGTGCCGCCACCGTCGCCTTTCGCCCCGGGACCCCTTTCCCTTTTCCGCCCGTCTTCCCCCCCGTGTCCTTCTCCTTCCGTGTCCTTCTCCTTCCCCAAGGTTGGGCGATTACCGTACGGACGCGATGTAGGTAGGACGATTGGCGTCGGGGTTGCAGGGGTTGACGTCGCGACAGTCGAGGTAGCAGTCGGCGTGGCGTTGCCCGAGGCGGTGGGGGACGTCGAAGTCGCGACGGCGGCGGTGGCTGTCGAAGTCGCGACAGCAGTCAGCGTAGCGTTGTTTAAGATGGTCGAGGAGATCGAAGTTGAGATGGCGGAGATGGCGGCGGTGGCTGTCGAGGTCGCGACAGTCGGGGTAGCAGCCCGCGTTGTGTTGCCCGAGATGGTGGGGGAGGTCGAAGTCGAGACGGTGGGCCCGCCAGACCCCGTGCTGAGCGCAGGCATCGGCGCACCGATGAGGGATGCTGCAATGATGGCGGTTCGGGTTGCCCCTCCGCTGACGCTGCCAGTCAGTCGTCTTCCCAGCGGTTTCAGCAAGGGGCGCGCAGCAGGCAGCGGCACGGTTGTCGTCGGACGCCGAAAGGCGTTAAACAGCTCGCTCGGGGGATAGTTCACACTTTTACCAGGGACACCGGCCGTCCCAGGCACAGGCGTCGCAGGGGTCGGCACGGAGGCACTGGCGAAGAAAAAGCCGCCGACCTCAGTGATCTCGGGGGCGGCGGTGGGTGCGAACGGGGCGCCCTTGTACGTTGGACGGGGGGGGGACGCTCGTAAGTAGGCGCGGGTATCGTCTCGGGGAGGGAGGGCGTGTCGCGTAGCTGTGGGTCGATGTCGGCCATGGTAGCAGTCGCGGCTAATCCGCCCCGCTCAGCAGCCGCCAGCGCAGCAGCCACCTCAGGGCAGGATGGCCCCGAAGGTCCGCCATACGACTCAGGCGTACTGAGGGTGTCGGTGTCCTCATCCATAGGGGCTATTCGGGAAGGGAAGTCGTCAGAAACCAGGGTCGGAGAGGGACATCTCGTAGTGGTCGGTGTCATGGTTCTCGGCTGCTGCAATATCCGGCGTGTTGTCCATTGTGATCAGGTTTTGGCCGACGTATTGCTCGAGCAGAGGTTCCCGCTGATCTCTGTCTGTCGAGGGCCGTGTTTCGACGCGCAGGGTGGCAACAGTGGGAGGTGGAGCAGGAAGGGGAGCGGTGGGAGCGGTGGGAGCGGTCGCAGGCGAAGCAGTGGGAGCTGTTGCAGACCCAGAGGAGGTCGCAGGCACATTCTTTGGGTTTTTGGGCTTTACCATACGCTTCGGCTTCTTGGGCTTGGACGGCGGCTCAGCGGGCGCTGTCTCATCGCTCCCAGTGTCGCGCGAGACGGTGACGGCCGGTTCTACGTCGGATGAGTTCCTTGGTTGGGCTCGAGCCACGCGCTGCTCTGCAGCTAAGGAATTATCGGATAGTAAGTATCTGTCGCGCAGGATTCATCTGACACCACTTACTGAAACAGGTCCTCAGGAACGCCTCAAAGGGCTCAGCGAATGTTTTGGTCGAAGTCCACGCACGCGTCCTCGAAGTCGTTGCCAGCAGGAGATTCGCCAAAGCAGAAGCTGTGTTGTTTGTCAGTAAACGCCCGTTGCCCAAAAAGGTAATTACGGAGATTACTACGCACATCTTCAAACTCAGGTCGCCGTCGTGCCTTGGATTCGGTCCCCCAATAATCGTCATCCCGATCCAACCCGACGCGGTGTACGTCGCCTTGTGCAGCTCGGAGTACACCTTCTGCAACGCGTCAATAGCCCTAAAAGAGACATTAGCCATTGTTTCGTCGCAACTGGTAGGTAAATTAGGACTTACTGCTGGTATTCTCTCAGGGTACGCTCGTCCTGCTGGGCAGCATTCTCGGCCGCCAACTCCTCCTGGATTATCTCTGCCTTCTCGCGTACCACCTCCTCCTCAACTGCCGCCAGTTCCTCCGCCGACACTTCCTCCCACATTCTCTTGACGACTTGGCCGCACAGGCGCATGCGCGCCGCCTTGGTAGCCCTCTTACGTTCCGCTGCACTGGCCTCCGGCTCGTTGGCCCAGTCCTCCACGCCCTCAGCCTATTTTCTCCTCGTTCAGTTCATTGTAACCTTCGTCGACAAGAGCCTGTCGAATCGCGTCCGCATTTCTCTTCTGGAAGAACTCGATGGGCTGGTGGGCGCGACGACGTTTGACGGAGTTCAGGCCGAAGAGCGCGTTGATTGGGGTAGCACTACCAGTTAACCCTGGCAAGGTTGCCGTTGGCGGACTGCCTGGGCGCGCCCGACGTGCTTCGAGTGGTAACGGAACCAGCTGTCGAGCTTCTACGATGTTTGTTCAGTTATCAACAAGCCACAGCATCCGCCAAAAGAAGGGAACCTTTTTTCTCGTCGCCACGGCGGTGCCCAGGATGGTCAGCTCCTCTGGCGTCAACTTCTGTGCCCCTGGCGTGTTGGGGAGCGGAAGGCCTAGCGCAGGCTGCTCGGGGTACCTCTTGACCCACACCTCGAAGAACGGGCCCCAGAAAAGGTGGAGTTTGCTGTCGGCCTGCCTTTCAATCAAGTCGGCCATATAGCCGTCGAGAAATTCCCTCTGCTCGGGGGTGGTGTGGTGGGGTGGGGCCATAGCTCGTGGGTGGGCGATGTGCTGGCGCAGTGTAAGGTTAGTTTCAGCGGTGAATATTTTTGTTTATTAGGTTAACCTCCAATCACTGAGCACTTTTCGGTGTTCGCCCCGACTACTTTCCTTTTCTGGGCGTCCTATCTGGATGCACTGCCCACAACTGTCCCTAGTTACTGGTCGGAACTCAAATAAATCAATGCTTTAACCGCAAATTATTGTGCCCATTATCCGATATCCCAAATCGGACGTCCAGATCGCCATCCCAAAACAGACACCACATGTCATCAACTAGATCGACTCTCCATGTGCCCACTGCCCACGCTTGGGGCCCGAGTATCCCAATCCAGAAATCCACCGGTCCTTAAGTTTTCAAGGTCATGGGCGAAAATCTCCCACCCCCCCCGTCTATCTCTCTTTCAAACCCCCATGACTGACTCCTCCAAGACGACCACCCCCACCACCCCCAAGCAGGAGTTGGCGGCATTGGTCGCTCAGTTCAGCGATCTGACCAAGCTCGCCGTCGCCATGACCCAGCATTGTGTTCACCTCCAGGGTAAGTCGGGTTCCCTCTTTTTCTTATCGATCCTCATCAGTGGCGCACTAGAGCGCCTGCCCGCCGTCGTCGCCATGCACGTCGACGCTCTCAAAGGTTAGCTCTCTCAACGCTCCCTCTGTTGTCGTGCTTACTGCCCTCTTTTCCCACCAGCCCGCGCCATGGAATTTGAGCAGGGCACCGCCGTCACTCCTGACGAGCTCGAGTCGCGTTTCCCCCCTGGTCTGGGGGACAACGCCACTTGGTATGTTGTTATTGTCGGGCGCGAGCCCGGCATGTATCTCAGCAGGTATATATTATTTTTCTTTCTTTCATACCTTTGACTCACGTTGTTGTCAGCACCGAGGCCGACGACCAGGTCAAGGGCGTGCCCAACATGTCCCGCCTCAAGAAGAGCAGCCGTCGTGAAGCCCTCGACTTTTATCGCCACCAGTACAACCACCACGAAGTCATGAAGCTCACGGAGGTTTACGAGGAGGAGCCCGTCGCTGCCCCCGTGGCCTCCCTCCCCCCTCGCGCTTTGGCCTCGGGATCCCGCCGCTAGTGTGTATGTCTCGTGGTTGATTTTTAATCCCGTTCTCACATCTTCCCTCGATAGTTCTTCCGCCATCAAGGTTACTGTCACTATCGGATAGTCTACATCTCCTGCGTCGTGTACACCTTGCTCAATGAATTCTTGCTTCTCCTGGTCTTTATGTGGTGATCAATAAGTCAATTAAGTCTACCGCAAACGGCCACAAGATGAACAAGATAAATCAAATATGTACGTCCAATGGCGGCGACGCCCTCGCGTCCCTCGTCCAGCGTCGCACGTCCCTCACCCAACCCGCTATTCGTAACCACCGCTGAGTACCGAGAAACCTCGGCCTCGCCCACCCATACTCCGCCCGACGAAAATCCCATCGCGCCGCTTCGGCAGCGGTAGGTGGTGTCATTGGCCCCGAACCCAGCTGGGCAATCAGACATCGCATTGTCTCCATATACGTCAACTCAGGGGCACAATCGTCGGCTGGCCGTGGTGAACCAGTTGGAAGATCCGGTGCGGTAGGTGGGCGTACAGACTGCACGCCTGGTCGCGCATTGGCCATCTGCGTCAAAATTAACGCCGCCATCCTTTCCGCTGACTCTGGCGACGAGACCACTGAAAGAGAGGGGCATCCACTGCCTCTCGCGACCCCAAGGCCAGTCGAGCGTGTCCGACCATTGGTGAGGGTCGTGTTCATGTCCTCCAGAATCGCCGGGGTGGGTTGGAATGTTGGTAGTGCGTCAGCGGAGTCCACATCTGAGTAAAGATCAACGTAGCGGAGGAGGGGGAGATCCGGTGGTGGCAACTTGTCGGCGGAATCAGGAATGTTGTCATTGGATTCGCGCATCACAGCACTCTGTGCCTGCTGTGGGGGGACGTAGCGGAGGAGGCGGGAGAGTTTTGGTGGTGGCAACTCGTCGGCGGCTTCTGGTGCGCCATCGTTGGATTCGCGCATCACAGCACTCTGTGCGTTCTGTTTGGGGGATTTGCGTTCCCGGTCCGCCTTGATTGCCGCCTTATTGGCCTTCAATGCAGCCCTAGATAGTTGTCGAATCGCCTGTAAGAGGATAAATTGACACCGTACCGTTTTTTAGCCATTTGAACGCGCTTCTTCTCGCGAATTTCGGGATGTCTAGAGAGAATAGGTCGTGTTACACTCCCGTCTTACGCCACACGCAAGGGAGCCGCCTACCGTGCATAATAGGCAGCCAATGCCTCCCGACTTCTTTTTGCTTTCAGAGCCTTGGCCTTCACCGAGAGGGCCCTAATCGTGGGTTAACGAGGGCGGCTGTTGATCACAAACATACCCTTCACCGTCCGGAACATACTCGTCGTCTTTGTGGCATCGTCGGCCCATGGGCAATGTAGGAGGTGGCAAGGTGATGGTGCGGAGACAATATTGATGGGGTCACATGACCGTGCAGTTGCTCTTTCTCCGCACCCGCATTCTCTGTTTTAACCCTAAAGCCCAAGAAACTCACTCCCGAGCCAGAATAAATATATCTCCCTCTAGAGAAAGTAACGAATGGCCCATAAATTCTCGCCCGTCTGGGTTGGTGGCCGACAACTTTCCCAGTGTGGACTTGCATGCAGCAAAGAACTCCGCCTCAACTCCGGTACAGATTTTTCCTTCGTCCGGGAGACTCTGTAGGATCTCCCAGGCCTGTATGGAACCCTCACGCGCTCTCACTCGCTTGACTTGGACACATTTCTGGGTTCCACGACACAATTATCCGGTGAGAACGGCACGCGGTATCCTTCAGCATGCAAACCTCTTATGGTCCGGCAAACACTGTGGGTACTAGTCAGCGGACTTCCTTTGAAGGTGGAAGGGCTGATAAATGTCTTCGGCGTGAACACTCTCACGCAATCCGCACTCCAACCCATTTCAACCGCCGGCGCAGACTGCCCATCAGCAGCCAATGCCCGTTGGTTTGACCACGGTCTCTACGTCCAACCGCTTGATATACGACGCAGACAGAAGCCGTGACGAAATTCCAAAGGTCTGTACTTCCGACCCGTAAAATAGTTTGAGTAGATCCTAAAGATGGTTGAGACCCTTACGTTTACTTTCCCTGGAGCCGAAACATCGCTGCCATTTTTTTTTTGGTTCTGTCCGTTCTCACATTTTTTTTCGCTTCGGAAGTATTCAAAGGCGTGCCACTAGCACTCTGAGGTGCTGTACCGGCTCATTTGGCCTCTCTTCCGTTCGATTTGTCTCCATTTCGGTTGTTCCTCAAACATCGACCTCCTCAAATCTCTTCTATACTTCACCCAGGGGTTCAGACATGAATTCCAAGGTATACGTCTCCTCTCGAAATTGCGAGATATGTCCCAGAGGATCTGCAATGCGCGAAACATTGCTGTTGCTCATTTTCTCACCCTCTCGGTTGAGCCCGGCTTTTTTTCTGAAGGTGCACAGAGCTGTCATAAGAAAGGTTGTGGTTTTTAAATTGTGATATTCCATTGTTGGTACGCACTGCGAATTAATCTTTGTATTTCTGGACCGATCAAACATCGCATCCAAACATATGGCAAGTCACTCTTTCCGTTATCTTTTCGTTACAGTGTTACACGACACTTCTCTTCCGCAGCTCTTTCGCCCAACTCTTTCGTCCAACCTCCATGGCTTCATCCAAACCACCCCGCAACGGACTCGTGCACCCCACCCGCCCTATTGATGCCACCGACCTTGGATATCGTGCATGTGCCGTCCCTTTCCACCCCAGTGCCAAATACATAGGTGTCGCCGGCCACGAGGGCCACAAGTCGCGCAAGTATCACTTTATCGAGAACGAGGAGTGCCCTGCCGTGTGCACCGATGCGTACGTCGTATTTAATTGTCTCTTCTGTGAACGCCACTCACTAATCGCCGTCTTTAGGGCTGGTCGGCGGGCCTATGAGGCCGACATGGAGCACACTGCAGTCTACGTCGAGTACGACCGTCTGCGCGACTTATCTGAGGCGATATACCGGTGGTGCTTCCAAAAACATCACCATCCCGTTCCAGAGGCGCAGCGCCGTGCCCTCCTCGACGCGCCTGCGCGTCCCCTCAACAATCCAATCGTCAATTGGGTCAAACCGGAAGTCGAGAGCAAGGAAAAGGAAAAATGTACCACACGGGCCCAGAGGGAGCCGTCTCTCGTTCTGTCCCCTTCTCCAAAAAGGCCCAACGCCGCCGTTCCCGCCCTGCGCCCTCCTGTCGACGCTGCCAACACCGTCGTTGTTCGCGCCCCCCCGGCCATCATTCGCCCCGTCGGCGCTGTCTGCGCTGCTGGGGAACCGATCGACCTCGCGCCTCTCGGCGCTGCTGGGAATCAGACAAACCGTCGGGCTACGACTGCCACGGCTGGTGGCGTTGAGGCTCCTGCCGTTCGCGGGTTTCGGGCGGCCGGTGGTCGGGCGGGGGTCGCAGTTCCTCCTGTCGCTGGGGTCGCAGTTCCTCCCGTCACTGGGGGTGCCGTTGGCGGGGGTGGGGCTGCCGCTCACCTGGATCTATCGGGCGGTTGGTTTGTGGTCTCAGACGGTCAATACTTTCGCAGCGAGTACGTTTACTGTTATTGTTTTTTCTCTTTGGCATGACTGATCCCCCCTCTAGGGCCGCCGCTCAAGGCGCCATCGATGCAGAACCTCATGCCAACCTTTGCCTCACCGTCGTCACGAAGGTCGCTGAAGGACAGAAATGGCTCCGATCCCTTGCTCGATAGATCCTCCCTCCGTCTTACCATATCAATCGTCTGGTTTCATCTAGTTTTACTTAGCAAAACGTCTCGCTTGTGCACCAAAATGTTTTACACCGCGCCAAATGTAACTATTACGCCCAAATGAAAACTACGCGCTCCTACCCAATGAGCCTTTATAAGTCAGTGGCTGTGACTATGGACGTGCCGTTAAACAAACTCAAACCACGACTACCACCATGTCCCTTGCACAAAACGCGTCAGGGCTGACTGATACGGAGGAAAGGGCCGTGAAACTCGGTGAGCCCTCCTTTGCAAAATATAGTACGCTGGAACTGACAAAAAATCAGAGGCGCTGCACCACGAAGACGGTCTTTACCCGCCGCACATACAACGCTGGATCGACTGCTACAACCCGTCGTCGCCGCTGGTCCAGAAATCCCACCGGGTGAAAACGGCTGCGCGCAAGGTTCGCGCCGACGCGTCGATGAAGTTGCGCTTGCGCCCGGTCCAGTCCACCATCTCGAAGCCAGGGCGCGTTGCGCAGTCGAGTGGGCACAATAAATACCCACAGGGCCGTGGAAAGGAAAATCGACGTCCGCTAGCTGTCTGAACGAAGCGGGACGGGCGGTCGACCGATGGCGCGTGGTGCGCGATTGTGTACCGCTTGGAAAATAGTTTTATTTTTGGCAAAATTCTTCCTCGTATCACTTGGCATCGCGCGGTTTCTCATTGCCCCATGAAGATCTAATTTTCGGAATCACTGTTCCTGTATCACATCGCGTTTCTCATTGCCCCGTTAGGTTGATTTGCGTTGTGCATGTTGGTTGCAACTGCTTCCTTTGTTCCGCACATTCCGCGTTTCTCATTGCTCCGTTAGGTTGATTACGTTGTGCCAACAGGTTACAACTGCTTCCTTTGTTGCGCATCTTGGTTTCTCATTCCTCCGTTGAGTTGAGCGTCGACACCGGCGCCCGTGTTATCCGATTGCAGCCGACATGTGGCGGTGCACCTTCCTGTTTAGTCTTCGCACTCATGTAGCGCCTGGCGCGCTTTCGTTCCCTGGTCTCTCTTTCACCCATGCGTCCATCCCTACCGGCCGACCTTTGCTGGGAAATTGGGCTCCTGTCGACCTCCGCAACTAGGGCGCGTCTGTTGGCCGTATCTCGCCAGACGTACATTCTCCTCGTGCCTCTTCTTTACCGCGACATTTCTGTGGCCGACAACGCTCATGCTTTGGTGCATACGCTCGCAACGAGCCCCGATCTTGCCTTTCTTGTGAGTCTGTGGCCTCCTTTGTCCCTATGAGAAGATTCAACGAGCTTGGCAGGTAAAATCCCTCAAATTTCGTGACAGTCGGTACGCCACCGTCAATCACTCTGAGTGGGCGGTGGCTCTGCCTCAGCTCGTCAATCTTCGCGTCCTCACCACCAGCTATTACATCCCTCTGGACGCCAACGTCATCCCGAAAATAACCTTCCGCCTCTGGTCCTTCACCGCGTTCACAGTCGTCACCGGCGCGTGGGCAAGATTTTTGGCGACGCAAAACCACCTTCAGGACCTCATCCTCCACTCTGACTTCATGGGGCCCGTTCCGACGCCTCAAATGCTGCCCAACCTGCGGCGGTTGAAGGCGCGCTACTACGACGTCAGCAAATTTGGCCAGCACAGCGGCCTCACGAACATCTGGTTCTATCTGGCGGACCCCACCAGTGGCCCGGCACTCAGCACGCGCGTCATAACCGCTCTCTCGCGCACCACAGCACGCCCAACGACCCTGCGCGTCAACGGGCCCCAGATGTTGATGATACTGGACCGCACGCCGGGGTTGATGGAGAAGGTTCACCACCTGACTCTCGACGAGGACCGTGGATGGTGCCGCTTCACTGCAAATGTAAGTCATTGAATGTCCTTCCGCTGTACTATCCCTGACGATCGTCAGGCTGCCGTTTTGCGCATCGCGGTCGCTCTCGACCACCGTCTGCCGTCGCTCGAGACGCTGACGATGGTCAGCTGTTACGAGTGGACAGGCCGTATGTTCGACGTCGAGGGGAAGCTGGATCCCCCGCAGGTGGCGGTGGGGAAATTTTTCGCGCACGAGATGCGCTGTATCCTGACTGCGCTGCAACTGGACACCTACCACTTCTGTGGGCTGGACGGGTGTGTGACCTTTAAGAACTGGAGGAAGGTCGAGCCTGTGGTGATGGTGATGGAGCCGGAGGATCATGGAGCGTGGTTTGAGATTCCTGAGTATGCTATTTGATTTCTGACGCTCATACTTCTATTTCTCGAACTAACTCGAATCAATCCTTCGAATATATTTTCCCATGTTCTGTCGCGCAACATATAAACTCAGCCATTTGAACTGCATCAAACTTCCCAATTGCCCTTCGTTTCTAAGGTCTGGTGTGTACAAAAAATCATCGTATGCAGAACCTACTCAACCAAGCAGATCAGATCAACCGAAACAACTCGCCAACGCTACAAAGCTCAGCCTCCGGAACAATGACCTACGTGAGCGTCCGTTCCGTCGCGCATGATTCGCGCTCATATGTTTCAGATGACCACCATCCAAATACTTCTCGCCCGCCGGGCAATTCTTTACCGCCACAAAAATTCGGCGCGGGGCCTCAAGGAGATTCAGCGCATCAACAGGCTCATTGCGCAGTTGAACGTGCGCATCCTGGCTTTGGTAGCGGTATAGAGGGTGGAGGGTGTACCTGAACATTTAGTTGACGTGAACACTTAGCCGAGTTAGCAATCTCACATTCGGTTAGTTTACTTCCCCATTCATGCTATCAATATCCTCTAGCGAAAGTACGGCATCCATCCGCTTAAATTCAGGACGCGTGAACAAGCTCCAGCCTATCTACTCAACTCAACTGTTCTTTCGATCCCGCCGCGCAAAGAAATAGGTGTGTCTGTAAGTTAATATCTACGTCCTAAAGCCTAATTTATTTCTAGATGTCTGTTCCTGCTTGCTCCGCCTGCGGTGTTGGGCCTGGAGAGTACCAATGCGACGCACATGGCTGTAATTCCGCTGAGCCGCAGTGCGGACCGTGCGTCAAGGCGACGCATACTTATCTCCCTTTTCATCAAATCAAAGCATGTTGCTTCTTTTTTGAATTTAAAACTAACACACTAACCTGACATTGTAGCAGTGGCTCGATGGTGTTTATGAGCCAACGCCCAACGTCCTCAAAGCTTTGGGCGTCCAGATTCACTTGGGCCACGACGGCAGTCACTGTCCTTCGGCGTCCGCACAACAAGACTTCCAGATCATCACTTCGGATGGAATGAACGACGTCGCACTCTTCCTGTGCGGTTGCCCTGACGCCAAGGCCGAACGGGAGCAGCTGATAGATGCAGGGTTCACTCGAGTTACCCGGTTCGGACCTCGCGTTCTGGTGTTGATCGAATACGCAAGGCATATTGCGCGTCTCGTTCGCCTAACAGGTGTAGCCCAAAAGTAGATTGATTTACAACCAATGAATCTGACGGCTCCGGCCATTGCTCCACTACGTCCCCTTCTCACTGAACTGAACACGACAAGCCATGGAAGTCGATGAAGACGAAGGATTCGCGCCAGTTTTCAAAAACGCATGCAAACGGGCGCGCTCAGGTGGGTTACTGGGATATCATTGAAGTGGGGGACTAATTTTAATTAATTTAGCAACCCCGCCAGGCGAAGGTCGCCAAGGCAAGCGCGAGCGACACCAGAGCGCGAGCCCGGGCCCTCCACTTTTGCAAACACCATCCCCTTCTCCATCGCCATCGGGCCCCGACCTAGAGTTCGCATGGCAGCTCGGAATTTCCTTGTGCGACGCCTGGTCCAAGATGCCCGAGAATTGGACCGAGTAAGTTGTAGTATTCATATCGCTTAAGCTTCGTTGACCTTGTGTAGGCCCCCGAAAGTAGAACTCAGCATGGAAGACTCAGCCCGCATCGCTGCGCAAGAAGCCCAACAATCGGTGTTTCACGAGATGGCGTGGAAGGACATGCGGGAGTGGGAGCGCCAAGAAATTCGCGACCGCGAGCGGAGGGAGGAGCAGCGCCAGTTGAGACTCCAGGAGATCAGGCTCCACGTGGAAGCACGCAGGGCTGGCGATGCGGCGACGGGTGCGGGAGACGAGCAGCGCCTGCTGAGACTCGAACAGATGAGACTTAACCTGGAACGGAGGGCGAGCGGTGCTGGGAGGGGAATGGGAGCTGGTCGTCGGCTCGACGCGCTCGAGGACCATCTCACTTGGTGGGTCTTTGCGCCGGACACGGACACGTCCCCGGACGCGTCCACGGAGATTGTCGACCAAAGCAGGTACGGGATGGACGCGGAGCTCGTCGATTAGTCTTTTCTTTGACTCTCATTGAATTTATTCGTCTTGGGAGCATTCGTATATTCAAAGGCGCCATTCTTATTGCAAGGGGACAGGGTCATATTAGAGTTTTGCCTTGAGAGCCCTCGTGTGGCGAATACAGTGACCGCTGTAGGGCCTGGAATCTTCTTCTTCCCTAGGCAACAGCTCAGGCATCTTTTCTTCGTCGTTATCGATGGGCCGGGCGTTGGCGGTCGTGGGTCGGAGAACATAGTTCGCTTCCAAGCTGGATGTAATGCAAATTAATCGAGGACTGGAAGTAAATGAATAACGTAGGGCGTACGCTAGAGAGTAAGTGCAGGCCAAGTCGTAATGCATGGTTAGGTAGTGTTCACCCTTTTGTAGGCCTAAAAAATCAGCGTTCAGTTTATCCCAAGTTCGTTCTGCAATTTTGCGTACCCTCAACGTTTACGTGACGTTCGCCCTTTTGTAGGCCTAAACAATCGGCGTTCAGTTTACGCCAAGTTCGTTCTGTAATCTTATGTACCTTCAACGTTTGTGCCAGACATGAGGGATAAGAAGAGAGGCGGACAGGTTGACTCAGCACAGAATCCGATGTAGATTGGCGCCGAATCCGTAGATTGGCGCCTGGCTGGCGCCGAGCGCGGCCGTTTGGGATCAGTAAACAAAGTTATAGCTTGTGAAGTAAACAAACCTCCCTTTCACCTTCACAATCTAGCGCCGCCGTCTGGTAGAACTGCAAGGGACTCGGCGGCCTCGCGGAGCCCCATGCGATAGCGCGCGAGGGTTCTGCGGTCATCGCGGAACCCTTGCGGTGCGGTACTGGTGCCACACTTCAAGATTGGTCCCGCACTCCTCGACCTTGCGCAATCGCGCTTCCTGTCGTCCAGATGACGCACTTGAGCCCTGGGGACAGCCAGGGCTTATCGTATGTTATCGGGCTTCAAGCGTCAAGCACCTACCGACTCCCACGAGTGAAGCACTCCCGGCGCAGCGCCCAGAAGACGTTACTCCGCTTCAAGAACGTACCGACATCTCAGGCCTTTGCGCGCCGAATGTATGTTAATTGGACGAGGTCAGTAAGTCATGTCCCTAGTTTCCTACCTCTTTGATACTGAGTTTTGCCTTGTGCTTCCAGCGGTCGCTCATTCCTTCACCGTTATCAGCTGCCGCGTATATCGTGTCTCGTCCCCGCTCCCCTGCTTTAGCGCTCGCCTCGGGTGCATCGCAGGAGATCGGGTGCTGAGCGCCTCACTCACGGGCAGCGAGGCAGTGACAACGCGCCACTCTCTCCCCTTCGCCTCGGGACTGCGCGGGTACTTCAAAGGTCACCACCTTCCTCAGCTTCCGGGTGCTGCTTGTTCGCGCGCCGACTATGCTATTGGACCAGGTTCGTACGTCGTCATCTTTAATTTCACTATCCCTGATGCTGAATTCTGTCGTAGCGAGCCCACTGCAATCAGCTTCCAGGGGATATCCTGATTGTCGATCTCACATCCGATGTCCGCACGCTTGCGCTCTGACGCTCTGCCTCCCATTTCCTTCCGCTTTTCATGTCGAAACGGCACCACCGCGATTTGGCCCCCGATTCATCGGAGGAGGTTCCAGGCAGAAGCGGGGCCGGGTCTCGGGGCGCGACATCAAAAATCCTACGAGAGAAGGTCAAGATTCGCCTCAACGGCTCAACGCAACATGTCAGGTCCATGTTGAGTGTCCCTGAGGCTGAGGAACCCGCGCCCAAGCTTCGACCTGACGTCTCACGGGAGCGGGAACCCGTGTACGATACGTTTGGAGGAATGGACGACGGCGACGACCCTGACCGCGAGGACGATGACGAGACCCTACCGCGTGCGAGCCGGCATTCGGTATGTATGAAGCTTGACCGTCTCGCTTCTTCCAAATTGAGCTATCCACGCAGGACAATCCTGGGCAACAGTGGGCTGACGACCACATTGACCTATTCCTCGCCGAGGCTTTGCGGCTCAAGGGACGCGGCGATTATATCTCCGCTGAGAACTGTGCGCACTGCGAGGGTGCCGCCGACCACCGCTGCGTCGATTGTCTGGGTTTCGGGGAGCTGCTGTGCGCTACCTGCATAGTGGATGCCCATCGGCAGCTTCCAACCCATCGCGTAGAGGTAAATTATTTTGTACTTTTTTAGCGCCACAAGCTGATCTTCGTCGTCAGTTCTGGACGGGGTCGGCCTTCGAGCGGAAATCGCTGAAATCGCTAGGCCTGCGCATCCAGTTAGGTCACTCGGGGAGAGCCGGTGACCCATGCCCTCTACCCACCGCTGTCGCCGGCGACGACTTCGCGCTAATCGACAACAACGGCGTACACGACCTGGGTGTCGACTTCTGTGGCTGTGGATACGGCGGCCTTCAAACTCGCCAACTGTTCCGTGCGCGTCTGTGGGCGGCGACGACAACCTACCCAAAGACCGCCGCGACCTTCAGCGTTCTGCGTAAGCACCACCTGATGACATTCGAGTCGAAATGCTCCGCGCAAGAGTTCTATGAAAGTGTCGCAAGGCAGACGGACAACATCCATTACAAGAAGAACAAGCAGCCCGACCACAAGAAGGATCACAAGGTATCGTCTCCTTCCACGTTGTCGCACCGCGCCTAATCCCCTCTATCAGGATTGTTACCCGGAATTCCTGAGAATGACAAAACAGTGGCGCTGCGTTCAATCGCTCAAGCGCGCCGCCTGCGGCCACGACCCCAAAGGCCTTACCCTTACCCGCGACAAGGAGGGCCGCTGTGCCCTACTGTGCCCAGCTTACCCGCAGCCCAGGAAGAATCTGCCGCCCGGCTGGGAGAATGCGCCGCTGGCCAAACAGTGAGTCCTTTTCCGTTTCGCCGCAGATGATCGACTAACCCTCTTCGTGCAGGTTCCTCTACACGTTATTCTTGGTGATCGACGCCAACTTCCGGCTGAAGCGCAAGGACGTGTCGTCAGAGGAAAGGGATCTGGGCTTTGGGAATGGGCGGGGTTTTTATTGTGAGGTGAAGGCGTACATGAAACATGTGGCGGAAAACTGGAAGCACAAACAAGATGTACGTATCTTCCTCCATGACGGCCGCGAGTAATTAACTGAGAGTTGACGCAGCGCAGTCACTGTGTGGCCCACGACGTGGTGGACAAGCCGGATCGCGAGGCGCGGGGGACGGCGTCGTCTGGGGTCAGAGCCGTCGATTGTGCGCGTCATAACATGAAGCGCCCCAATTCGGAGAACGGTACGCGCCATCCAAGAGACTATCTGCGTTGCAAGTACTAACGGCGCGCTTAGATATATCAACATGGACTACATCTTCCTTAGAAGCATCGCGGGCACGGAGCTCATCCGCTTCGTGGTCTCCTACGACATCGCATGCCAATGGCATATCAACATCTGGCTGCGGATGCTGGGGTACAAGAACGAGGAGATTATGTTCCAGGGCACCTGCTACATCGTCTTCCTGGTACCAAAGTTCCACCTGCCCGCCCACATCGAGGAGTGCAACCTCAAGTTCTCCTTCAACCTCACCAAGAACGTGGGGCAGACCGACGGTGAAGCTCCCGAGCGCGGTTGGTCGAACGCGAACACGCTGGCGACAAGTACAATGGAGATGGGGCCAGGGTCCCGATGCGATACTCTCGACGACCACTTTAACGATTGGAATCACAAGAAGATCATCGGCTTAGGTGGGTCGTTCAGCGTACTACCTGAGGAATATGCTGACGTCTCCTTAGGCTACTTCCTGCGGAGGAAGACGACGAACACCGTACCTGAGATGGTTAGGACGCGGTTGGCGTTGTCGGATCTGGAGGAGTCGTTGGGGTCGGACGCGGTGACGAAGTGGACGAAGATGGCGTTGGATTGGGAAAACGACGACAGCAGGCCGAACCCGTTCGAGACGCAGCGCAAGGACGAGCACCTGGCAAAGGTCCGGAGCGAGCTGGCAGCAGAGGCGGCAGCACGGGCGGCGGCGGGGGAGGAGGTAGCGGGTGATCTCAAGGGCGACATGCACATCACGGAGTTGGTGGCGATGGGGCTGCAATTGGAGGAACAGCAGTAAGTGTCTCGACGTGTAAATTTTGACCAGGTGCTCAAGTCGGTTACAGGCGGACGCTGTGCTTTGATATGGCCGCGACGGGTCTGCATCCAACGAACGACCAGCGTCGTGCGATGGTCGAGCGCACCACGAAGCTGCGGCGGAAGATTTTCGCGTGGATCGAAGTCCAAACAAAGTTTTTCCCTGCGCTCGCGGATAGACGGGAGCAGGAGGACGAGGCGCGCGCGCGCGCAGCGGCGTCGCAGGTGGTGCCTGGGGTAAAGGTGTACGACATAGCGCTGTGGCTGCCTTCGGCCTTGGGGGGGCTTCGGCGGGATGACGGGCAGGCGATGTGCAAGCCGGACGTGCTAGGGCATGAGTATCGGCTGCGTGTGGGTCAGGCACACGAGAACCTGCACGAGATCAGGCGCCTGCTGCTCGTCCGGACGCACCTCTATAAGCTCAAGGACACCCACGCGCGAGGGGTCAAGGCCAACACGCGGTCGTCGGACAAGATCGCTGCGCTGAACGACCGCGTCAAGCGCAGCGCTGCCGCCTATCGTGCAGCACGCGCGGCGCTAGTCTTGTTGGGCCGTGTGCTGAAGCGGAGGGATTGGGAATGGGAGCTGCTGGAGCTGAAGGAGGAGGACGTCAGGGCCTACCCCGGGCGAGATTCGGCGACCCAGAGCGCCAGGCGGGGAAGCGGGCGAAGAGGAGGTCGAAGCGGTCCAGGGTGGCGAATCAGGAGCGGGAGATCTCGTGGATATGGATCAATAGGGGCGCCCGGGGGGAGCCTAGAGACGACGCGGCAATGAACAAAGGTATGTGCCGCCAGGCGTAACTCGCGCTCGCTGACTCTGTCCACCAGCGGTGCGAATTGAATGGGCGAAGGCTCGTGCCCACGCGCTACGTTGGAGGGAGGAAGTGGATTTATTGGAGGAGGAGATGCGACGGGTTAACCAGTATCTCGACTGGCGGGCCGGGTGATGGATGGAGCAGATCGGCCGGAGGGAGGGACTGGATGCGGAGCAGCAGGAGGGCGAGGCGGCATACGCCATCCGGCAAGCTGAAGTACAGCGGGAGCTGCGCCGACTATTCGCCATTGAGTGGGCGGGAATACCGGCACTGATCGCCAGTGGCCGGTTAGGTGTGCTGCAGGAGGACGACGAGGAGGGCGGTGGCAAAGAGGGAGTGGGGGCGGATGGCCAGGAGCGCAACGCCGAGGACGCAGCGAGTGGCGATGAAGACGACGAAGAAGACGAGCCGGTTACCTTGCTCCCTCAGCGGCAGGTCAAGGCGACGTATGTGGACGAGGTTTTGACTTATACTTAATGGCCGTATCCCTTATTTCTTGTTTACTACACGGACGTTTACTTTACTCGCGGGATCCGGCATAACGCGGCCTTTTTACTTACAGATACATTTTACTTGCACAGACGGACATTCACTTACACACGGGGTTTTACTTGCACTGAGACCGGGATTTTGTGACACTTTGATACCTACGGGGGCCACCGGGGTGGCCCTAGCACCCCCATTTTTTTTGGATTTTTTACGATTTTTTGGTCATTTGTGTTGGCCGTCGTGGGCAGTGACGTCGAGACACCCTCGATGTCGCCATCATCTATCAGTCTTCCACAATAAATACGCTTCAACAACTGATCATTGTGATGAACGACGACAATGTATTGATGTACGACGACAGTGAGTTTTGGACAACGGCGGGCAGCTGTACAGTGCAGCACGGATGGACGCTGTGGCAATATATCGAACAGAGCCCTAACCTAGCGGGTTTTATATATCGCTACACTCAGGCAGTCAGCCTGAGCTGATATATCAGCCCCCCAGGCTCATGTGGGGGTCCCAGGGCCACCTCTTCCTCGTCGAGCGTAGGTGGGCGCCCGACGCCCACCCCGGACCTCCTCCCCTCGCACCCCGCCGTGGGCCCGCAGCCGCACGTGCACGCCTATCCTGCGCATACGTATGATTCCACCTCTACTTCCTCTACCTCCACTTCCACTACCTCTATCCCCCTTCTTCCTACCACCACCTCGACTACGGCCACCGCGCACGGTGACGGCGTACACGCCCATGCGACACAAGCTCTTGACGCAGCGGGCGCGCGCCACCCGACTCCTCACGCCGTTCCTCTCCCCTCTTCTTCTATTGATAGCGGGTACGCCGCGTCGAGCGAGAGCGGTTTGGTCTCCCCACCATCTCCTCCTCCCCACTCTGGTAACAACAACAACGGGGCGACGTTCCCGCCGTTCGTGGGCGATCTGGGTCTCTCTTCTACCCACGGGCAAGCAGTGCACACAGGAGGCTCGGCAGCGCTCAATTTGAGTCGGTTGGCGGACGTTGTACCCACCGGTACGGACGATTCGCACTCGGGAGGCTCGGCAGCGCTGAACTCAACCCGGTCGACGGACGTAGTCCCGAGTGGGGACTCTGATCGGTCCGCGCACCACGAGCATTCGGGTGCGGGTGCGCACGCGAGTAATTTGGTACCCACCGGCGACCCGCCCTCGACAGAATACAACACGTCGAGCTCTACCCCTGATGCGGATAGTAGTGGAAGTGGCAGTGCGGAGGAAGGTGAACACGGGGAGCACGATGGGGACAGCAAAGCGGAGGGCGCATGGGGCGCAAAGGGCAAGGGGCGCAAGGGGAAGCTGTTGCAGAGGCTGAAGGAGAAGATGCATATTGGGTCGAATTGAGTTAAGGGGGACGGTATTCTTGGACGTTGTGTGTATGATGAGTACTTTAGATTGAGTTTGGTGTAATTAGTAGCAAGAAAATGACATCGGCGTTGAATTGTATCCTCCTCGTGCGTTCGGGCGAATGGTGAACGGCGTTCCGCCAACACGGCCGATGTAGGTTGGTGAGTCTCTTCCGGTGAATCACTTCCACTGAGTACTTCGGGGCGACCTGTTCAACGTAAACCAAGTGAGAACTCGGATGTGGTACGCGGTGTACACCTGCGGTTAATTGATGAGGATCCCGAACTATATCGAAGCAGGCGGTCTGGGTTCGACTCCCAGCGTCCGAATATGCAAGTTCTAAATTATTTTTGCTTGCGCCCTCTCCCTGCAATCCTCTGCAAGTATCAGTATCCGGTGCAGCTTTATTATCGAATACGAACGTTGAGGCATTCACAGCGTGCGTATTTATCAATTATTATATACAGTATCCCGGATGTTGAAAAATTGTGTTCAGGTTTTGCGCGCGTGTCTGACACAGACTCTTATTCAAGCAAGCAACCAAGTAAAGAATCGGACGTGGTACGCGGTGTACACCTGCGATCAATAAGAATCCATGTGCATGTCGAAGCAGGGATTTGGGTTCGACTCCCAGCGTCCGAATGAGTTGTTCTTCTACCTTTTTTTGTTGCCCCTCCCTGCGAACCTAATTGGATGGTGCGGCTTCAATGTAAATTATAGACGTTGGGGCATTTACAGCGTGCGGATTTATCATTGACATACTAGTATATCCCGAATGTTGAACTCGCGTCCAGGTTCCGCGCGCGCGTGTCTGACATACAGAATCAGACTCTTATTCAACTTGTATCCAACCAAGCAAGCAACCAAGCAATAAATCGGACGGAGTACGCGGTGCACTATACCTGCGGTCAATGTTGTCATATCGAGCCAGTATGTTGAAGCAGCCTGGCGGTCTGGGTTCGACTCCCGGCGTCCGGATGGTGCCAAAGCTGACCATTCTTTTTTCACGGAGTACCTACACGCGTTCAAATGTCCGAAGGTCGGGCAGCGGGCAGCAGGATACAACTAGGAGAACCCAACTCAACGCTGCTTATCTGGCCATAAGATGCTTGTGAGTGCTCTCTCATTTAATTTCAACTTCCGTCCGCACAGGTAATAAGCTCGGGACATGCCAGCAAGAAAGGTGGTGATACACGGTGCGCACACAGTTGCTGAATATATCGTGATATTTTCGGACGGACACAGCCACAACTCTCGACTCCAAGCCGGACCCGGTGAAAAAATTCAACGCCTTCAAGCTCAAGATTCGCGCGCCGCGGTCTAGCACGCATGACACATAATTCTCCGTCTATACAGGTGTTCGAACAAGCATTGCCAATAATTCGGACGTGGTACGCGGTGTACACCTGCGGTCAATATCGAGTTAGTACATGGACGAAGCAGGGATTGGGTTCGACTCCCAACGTCCGGATGCGCCGAATATGAAGGCCGTCATTGGACAAAAATAAGTTGGTTTTGTTTTCACGACGAATCACAAGGGATCACTGACTTTCACAATGGTTCATAGCTGTTCATAGGCAAACATCACAGCCGCCATGACCATTCCCGTCGGTCCACAGTGATTCATGACAGTTCACAGCGATTCATGACAGTTCATTGTGCTGGCCTGGTTCCAAGTCCAAGGCCTCCAAATCTGGGCGGGGAGAGGGGGACCGACTATGTCGCCCCAGAAGCCTCAGCAGGCGCCTGCGGCCTCCAAGGTGGAGGGAAGAGGGAAGGCAGTGCGACCAGAACTCTTTTTTCTTCTCCTATACAACGTCTCCTCCAAAAAAAAAAAAAAAAAAAAAAAATTACAGTTCATTGTGAAATTGCGTAATCAACGGGTGCAGCTCAAAGGGGACGGCGATGGCGGAACTCGAAGCTTCTGATCCGGGTTGCCTTCAGATGTTTCGAGGCATCCAGAGTCCAAGGTGTCCTCTCACACATCCGTATAAAATACCTCCTCCTCCTCCTCCTCCAATAGCTCCCAAGATGTAGTCGGCAGACCCCCCATGCGGTGTTCAACAAATCAACAAATAGACTTGTGAGCCATGTATTAACCGTAAGAATGAGGTAAAGAAAGTGAACCTTTTGTATAATGACACTGAGGGTAATGGATAACACAACACTAATAGCAATGGTCAAGGACGAATCAGAGAGTTCAAGGATATTGCCAGGCCAAAGCGGATGATTTGTGGTGATTCACAAGGAATCGTGAGGAAAATGAAAAGCAAAAGCAAAATGTAGTTTTGTCCGAGGGCGGCCACCAAAAAACCCGTAAAACGTCCGTAATAGTTCTGGCCAACCACTCCCACCCATCAGCCCCGGTCCCCGAGCCTCAGTTTGGCCAAATTTCAACGTAACGGCAGACCTCAACAGAAAATCTATGAAACCCACCTTCAAACTCCAGACACCTCAGTGTCACCCGCACTCCATAATGAAGGTTATCAGCATTGCTTTTGCCCTCTCTATCACTGCTCCTGCACTCGCAGCCACGGTCAAGTACTGCACTGGTCTCAGTCTGGCGGGACCTTGCTTCACAAGTTCCCCTCCGGACGGGGTATGCAGCGAGTCTCGGCCTATCTTTTTTGACGGTGGGATTCGCTCACCCTGCTTGATCATACGTAGTGAACGTCGACCTCAGCGTGAATGACCAGACACATTCGGCCGAGATTCAAGGCGGGAACTGTGTGTTCTGGGCGTATGTTAAATGCAGCTCTTGTTCATGCACCGCGCTGATATTTTACTGTAATTGCCAGCAACGCGAATTGCAACGGTGATCACACGGACCAGTTGGATGGCACCATCGACGTCTTCAATACCATTTGTGGTGGTGGCTGGCAGAAGCGTATTTCTGCGTTCAAATGTTGCCCCGGCGAGCACCTGGTGCGCTGGAAACAAGCCAACATGCACTTAATTAGTGTTGGAAAGAGAATTCATTTATAATTGGATATGTCTTTCGCTGTCATTGAGACGGCGTTGAAAGAGTACATATTGTACTCGTTGTCAAACCGATTTCGACCGGGCCGAGCTCAGCGGTCACACGATGTCCCTCTATTCCCACTAGTTCAACGCAAATAGCCGGAACTGACGACCTTCCCACCGCCGTTCACGGATGTTGGTCATTTCTGATATAAGCGTCGTAAAATAATTGTTGGGGATGCTCGTGAGCACACTTCAATGCCGGAGGATATCAAAACAGTAGGTAGCGCGAGGCGGGTCAGCATCTTTGGGGTCTCTTTTACCGTAATCCTCGTCGCTTTCCGGTTTTCCCCCACATGCGACACTGGCATTCAAAAAATAAAACTAAGTATACACAAAGGGAAGCGTCAAGCAAGGTACATAGAAGCTCAGGAAGAACTGCGACATGTCAGTGGGAATGTGCCACCGTAGCATCCTGCACAGGCTCACAAACGAGTTCACTGAATGGAAACCAGTGTTCTTCACGATTTCTCTGATGTCCCTCTATTGCCACTAGTTTAACGTCGACCTTTTCACCGCCGTTCACGGGTATTGGTCATTTCTGAATATAAGCGATGGAAATAGTTCGTATCTCGTTTTGAGATAATTCTTGGCAATGCTCGTGAGCGCACTTCAATGACACAGGATATCAAAACAGTAGGTGGCGCAGGGCGGGTCACAACATCTTTGGGGTGGGTTTCTTTTTAAATCCCTGTCTTTTTCCAGTTTCCGAGTCTCCCACATGCGACCTTCAAAAATAAAACCAAGTATACACCATGGAAGCGCCAAGCAAGGTAGACTCGTTACCAGTCTGCCAAGTGCGTGCCTATGCCCTAGCGCAGACCGGTCACGAGTCTACAAGCAAGGTGCAGAAGCTCAGGAACAACTCGGGCATGTCAGGGAATGTGTTGGGGATGTTCATGGGAATGCATATCAGCATATGTGTCGCCGTACCATCTTGCACAGGCTCACAAACGCGTTTACTGAATGCAAACCGCTGTGCTTCCCGGCTTCTTTCCCCTCGGCTACACTTCGGCCTGGATCCAGAACGTCGTCGGGCAATGGTTGGATTCACGGTATGACTGCAGTATAAGTAGCCTTCCTCCCTGCATCGCTCACCCAGTCTGTCCACATTCACATTCCCAATGGCCCTCTGCGTCCCACAAAGCTTCACCCACATCACGGACTTCCAAGGTCACGTACTCGACAGCATTGGCAATGGCAATAGTATAGCGGGCAACAGAGTCGTCACCGGCTTTCCTCGGAATGTCCCCGTTTCGGCGAATCAGCAGGTGAGCGAACGAAAGCACAATACAGAAATCGTAATTAGTGCGACTAAATCCGAATCCTGTCACCAGTGGTTGTTCGCCCCCGTCTCCACCCCTGCGAACAACACATTCATCATCATTAACGGGAACTCGCCCTTCCCCTTTCTGTCTTCCGTAGCCACTGGAATGGTTCGGTTGACCCAAGTGGCAACAATAGCGACACCGGTGAACTTCACCGTCGAGTGCCTCACCGCTAACACTTCCCGGTATGTGACGCACCCTTCCAGCGTGGCCTTGTACATAACTTATATGAGCCTTCCTTGAATCAGGATCCGGGACGCGCTGTTTCAGTCCGTGCTGACAGCTTGGCCCGCCCAGGAGGGACTCCAGCCGCACCCGGCAAGTATTTCGC